>VZQC01013012.1:4345061-4523784 GCA_009823505.1 Rhizomys pruinosus | reverse complement strand
CGCGGTCCCTCTGGGCCGGGGACCCCGTAGACGGGTTCAGAGCGAGACCCTCTCCCAGCTGCCCCCCGCCAGACCACGCTTAGAGCTGTAGAGCTGTGTACCTGCCCTGGGGTGTTATGGCGTCTCCCCTGCGACCCCAGTTCCCGCCCACAAGTCCGGCCGGGACCAGGGCAGAAGCAAACGCGACCCTCCGCTCACCCGAGCACGGTCCCTCTGGGCGGGGGACCCCGTAGACGGGTTCAGAGCGAGACCCTCTCCCAGCTGCCCCCCGCCAGACCACGCCTAGAGCTGTAGAGCTGTGTACCTGCCCTGGCGCATTATGGCGTCTCTTAATTATTGTTTTTATTTTATGTGTATGAGCATATTGCCTGCATGTGTGCAAGTACCCCTGTGTTACAAGATGCCAGTGGAGTCAGAAGAAAGCATCGGATTCCCCAGGAACTAGAGTTACAGATTATGGTCATTAGATTCCACGTGGGTGCTGGGAATTAAACCCTGGTCTTTTACAAGAGTAACTGGTGCTCTTAACTACTGAGCCATATGTCTCTCCAGCCCCAAGTGTGATTTACTTTTATTGTTTTATATTTGTTTAGCTTAATCTATGCTCCATTCTCCCCTCTTTTAACTTCTCCCCTTTTATCTTACCACTTTTCCCTTGAAACTTCATGTGTTAATTCTATCTATCTATCTATCTACGCCCCCTTCTTTAAATCACTAAGTCCATTTACTGCTTGCCTGTATGTGCATGGATGTAGGACTGTTTATAAGCAGCCTTTCAGAAGCCTTTTCCCTGAATAAGATGTACAAATTACAACTCATCTGTTGTTTAGTGCATTATTTTCTCTAGGCCCTGAAAGATAAACACTTGTATCTCAGTTTTCTGCCCATGTTACCTTGTTTTATTGTCAAACATTTTGGAGCCTTAATTTTTAGCTGTGTCTTGGTTCTAAACTGCTTATAATTTGGTGTACACACTTGTGGGTGTTTAAATCTGATTTTATAAATATTTAATTTTAATTGGAGAACTTTGCATACTTGTAATTAAATGTAGATATTTTATGGTTAGACACTACAAGCTTTATATTTTCCTGTACTGTCATATCATCATATTTGACTTATTATTTTAATCATCTGTTCTAGTTTGTCTTCCATTGCTGTGACAAAACACTGTGACCAACACCAACTTGGGGAGGAAAGGGTTTATTCAGCTTACATCTCCTGGATCAGAGTTCATCACTTAGGGAGCCCAAGGCAGGAACTCAGGGCAGGAACCTGGAGGCAGGAGCTGAAGCACAGGCCATGGAACAATGCTGTTTACTGGCTTGCTTCCCTGGCCCATGCCCAGCCTGCCCTCTTATACAGTACACAACAACCTGCCCAGGGTGGCACCACCCATAGTGGGCTGGCCCTCCCACATTGCTCTACAATCAAGACAATACTCCACAGATGTGGCCACAGGCCAATCCAGTGGAGTCAATTCCCCAATTGAGGCACCCTCAACCCAGGTGTGTCAAATTGACACTAAAGCTATCCAGCACATCATCTTTGTTTTATCCGTATTTTAATAGACTGCAATCTATCTCTTTTACTCTCTCTCCCTCCCACCTTCCTGAGTTTAGATATTTAGTACACTCTGGACTAAAATTCACATCAATACTCCTACCTCAGCTCCCAAAGAGATAACATTTAGTAGTGTGATCCATTTCATGTGGCTTACAAAGCTCTATTTTAATTATTTTTATTTCGAAGGTTGCATGATGCATTTTTCCTCAGTGATGTCTTGCTTTTGCAGTGACATTTCTTTCTGTGATGAAATCTAGAGGATTACACATAGATTGGAATGTAGGAATCCATCAGGAGTGGAGACTCCACCTGAAGACTAGAGGTAACATTGTAAGAGAGCTGCATGGCCAGGTAAAGGTCCCACATTAACCCTGTTTGGAAGACATGGTATGACACAATGGATTTAGATGATCTGAGCTCAGGATATCTAGACATAGGTAGAATTAAGTGTGGACATGTATTATGAGGTGAACAGAGAGAAAAGAATTTCAAAGCAATGTGAAATCAAAGTAGTTAGGGGGTAGAGTAGGAAAGGTTGGAATTATTTAAACACAAGAATGTTTTAGGAGAGACCAACGAATACCATTTCAGCTTAACATGGAAAGATGAGGTTAAATAGTCTGTTCAATGTTGTTACTGTGATATCCTGTGAAGTTCCTCCTGCTTT
Source organism: Rhizomys pruinosus (assembly GCA_009823505.1). Lineage (NCBI taxonomy): Eukaryota > Metazoa > Chordata > Mammalia > Rodentia > Spalacidae > Rhizomys > Rhizomys pruinosus. The sequence continues at coordinate 4,521,554 of VZQC01013012.1, read as the reverse complement.
TAGCAACAAATAGAACCATAGGCATGGGACAGGGGAAAGGAGACCAGGTTTTAGTGTCCTGGGGATTTTTTTATTTGGGGAACGATTGTCAAAGCAAACAGCATATTTTTAAAATCTGAATTTTCCCTAGCCTTCTTCCTGGAGCTAGTTTGAGAACAGCAATTTCTGCTCCCTTGACCCCATGATGCACATGCCCCAGAGTCATCAAGATATTGGGCACGATCTCACACTTGATTAAGAGTTTGTCTTAGTGCTTGAGTGTTTTGTCATAATGTTTGTCACTGCTAGTCAACTGCACATTGAAGCACTTTGGCACCAGTGTAAGCACAAATGCTCAGTCAATGGAAGCAGAAATGCTAGCCCAGTGAAAAGCCCACACACATGACTTTCCAGTTTTTCTCTTTCTGTGTTTTTGAAAATTTCAAACACATATATACATATAAAATATATTGTGATAATATTCAGCTTTCATTTCTCTCTCTCCTCTCTTTCTCTCTCTCTCTCACACACACACATGCACACACACACACACACTCACACACACATTGCGCTGTGAACAAATTTAACATCACCCTCTCATCCTCCCATCACTTCCTCACTCCCTTTACCAGCTATCCTCCACTAGTCTACACCTACTTTCATGCCATTCTTTGCACTTTCTTAGAGTTGCTTCCCTGAGTGTGGTAGGACAGTTATTTACTGGAATATAGAAAACTTACCACTTGCTAAAACACTAAGGAATATGACTACACTTCTCCTAACAACCCTGAACTGCCAGAAGTTACTCAGGGAGAGGTGGCCTCATATGACTTTTTCCATCCATGACTGAGGTTGAAACACCTTTTTTATGCAAGTCTCATTCAGAGAACTACAGGCCTTTATGTTCATGAGTGCAATGGCCATGTCATGTTTCAGTGCACTTCCCTGCCTTGATTACCACATTCTTGCTCTCCCTTCGTTCTCAGTGCTCTTTAGTCCTAGAAGGGTGTGAAATAAATGACCTACTTAAGACAGAACATTTAACAATCACTGTGCCCAGCACTTTATCCAACTAATAAAACAATGATTTCATAAATGTACACAGACTGAGAGTCATGTAAAGTGTGTACATAAAACACAGGACTTCACTCCTTCCTGAGATATCATTTTCTATTGCTTTGTTCATTCACTTTGAGAACTACATACCACACACACACACACACACACACACACACACACATATATATATATAGTATATTATATATTAGTTATCGTCCACACAAACACAAGATGTTCCAGCTTATGATTTTCAGGTTAAGTGGCTATAATTGTGATATTGCTTCTTATTTACTGTGGCATTTGGGTCGTGAATTTTAATTGCTGCTAATAAATAAGTCTTTAAAATATGTGGCAGACTTCGCAATGCTGTACACTTTGAGTTTTATGGAAGATTTTGTATTCATATCAAGCCATATGCTAGGTTAGTTGAGGTTATAATATTTAAAGAATGACATATATATATATATATATATATATATATATATATATATTAGGGTTTCACAGAAAAGAGTAGTTCAAATCACCTTATGACATTCCCATTAACTATTTTATTTGGGATATGAATTTTAAACCATTGCACTTGCTTATAAGCACTTAACAACTATGAGACAAAGGATACTGTTCTCTCTTTGCTTCTCCTGACTGTGTATAATTTAATTTTGAGGCAGCTTTTATCATAGAAGTTTTCAGGAAGTAATTTACAAGGTTAGACTAGCTCAATAAGCACTTCTTATGAGTTTACTGGCATAGTTAATGTCTTCCTGATTTTATGTTTTCCTGATCTACCTAAGTAGATTTAATCTAACATATAACATGTCCTCTCTCTTTTAAGGGTGAATAATAACCAAATTCTCATGGATTCCTTTCCTAAAAGGTTTGTAATATATTATGTTCATCCTTTACCATTATCAGCATCAGAATGCTGCCTTACTGTCCTTATTGGTACAGCCTCTCAGCTACAGGAGGAGGAACCTGTGAGGCATAGGCAAGAAGACACCAAAGTAGACTGTTACTTTGTATGCTAAATAAATCATGAATTAAAAAGGAAGAAAATATTCCTCTAGGCCAATGAGTTTGGACTTTTAAGGCTAAAACATATTTTTGCCTATGGGAAAACACACTGATTGACTTTAGCAAAACTTCTAAAAATTTTCTTCTCAAGTTTCTGACTATAGAAAAATTTGAATTTGATATTTACGTGGTAACCCCAAATATTTTATGCTTCTTCTCATTGTTTTTTTCTTTGATTATGTATATTTGTGAGTGTTCTTTACTGCAGAACTTTGAACCATTTCTCACATTGATTAATGCTTCTTTCCTGGCTTCAAGTATCTTATTATGTGCTCAGAGAGGCTCAGAACCTAGTATTTTTATCTGACCACTTTGAAAATTCCAAAAAACTAAAAAAATTAAAAAATAAAAATATGTCGGGCGTGGTGGCGCACGCCTTTAATCCTAGCACTTGGGAGGCAGAGGCCGGCGGATCTTTTTGAGTTCAAGGCCAGCCTGGTCTACAGAGTGAGTTCCAGGCCAGCTGGGGCTACAAGGAGACCCTGTCTCGAAAAGATCACAAAAAAAAAGAAAATTCCAGAAAACTATATAGACTTAATAACATATTTTTTAACAATTTCCAGATTTTTCTCATGCATAACTGGTGTTTTGTTCTTTGCCATCTGATATCCTTTGGGGTGTTCATAACACTCAACCTCAAGAGAATCTTCATTGTTTATAATTCAGCACCATAATTTGTTTGTGAGTTGACACCCTAAAGGTGATTCACTTTTCTTTTTCTTTTTTGTTTGTTTGCTCTTTTCCTTATCTATTTCTCTCCTCACGTCTTGACATCCTGTTTGTAGACTGATATGCCCAAATGGATATGTGGGATGCATGTTTCCTATGTCATTATTTTAATCTTCTCTCCCTTGTTTTATTACATACTTTCATTAGGTAGGGGTCATGTGTGTCTTAACCACATACAAGTATGCATGTGTCAACCCTTCTTTCACTTCCTATATATTCCATGACATTTTAACAAAACCTATTAACACCCTGGGGCATCTTAGAGAATTTGCTGAGTCTTGGTTTATGAGATAATTTATTATTCTAATGATAAGTCCTATTCAGATTTCAATGATTAGCGTGACTCCTTATTTTTACTAAGGAAATATAAAAAGAAGAAAAAAAATCTTATCCCACCAGCAGTTTTCCAGTGCTGTCTGTCTTTACACACATAGCTACACACACAAGCTTGCCTCACAGTTACCCATTCCTACTTAAGTTCAGGCCTTCTACCTGAATTTTGGGGTCATTGTATAGCAGGCATGCCAGTAACCTTGTTTCTGCTATTTGTGATATCGTTTATACTGGTCACAGTATAAACTACTCACACCTTAAAAGGAAAGGCTCTCTGAACAACAGTTTACTAGAGATCCCCTTTCCAATGTCCCTGATTCTCATAGCACAGGATCCATGATTTGCCTATAGTGATGGATAATGACAGATGTAGACTCACCTAGGACTCAAGGCTTCAAGAACTTCTGTGAAAAATGATCTTTATGAGGCTCGTCCCTAGCCATGTCTGTTCAGAAGTACAGAGATTAGATTAACTAAGTTGTACAACCTACCTTAACTATGGGCAGCACCATTTCATGGTCTTGAACTGGATAAAAAGGGAGAAAGAGCTGAGCCCCAGTGGGTGTCACTCCGTGCTTCTGGACAGCAGACGCAGTGTGATCAGTGGCTCCAGCTCCTGACTGCCATTACTTCCTGACCTTTGGAATCCAAAACAAAATTAACCTGTTTTCCCTTAAATTGCAAAAAGAAAAAGAAACAAATATACCTGCTGCAGGCTTGGTATTGCTGCCTTTCCATCACTGATCTGAAACTTTATTCCTATCAAGGCTTCGGGTCAGCCTGCTTGGTGACTCTCATTCCTCCATGTGGCACATACTCAGGCAGGTTGGACTATTTAGCCTTTTATCAGAGGAATATTCTCTTCATGTTTCCAAGGAAATTCACTTGATTTTCTTTCAGATTTTCTAGACCTTCTGTCCTGGGTTGCTTCAATTGTAAATTTGACACATCAAGGAAGAAAGAACTCAGTTGTGGAGTTTCTTCTATGAGCTTGGCCTGTGGCCAGTCTCTGTGAGGCATTCTCCTGACTGGTGAGTGACGTGGGAGGCCCAGACCACTGTGAGTGGTGCCAACACCTGGCAGATAGTCCTGAGTTGTAAAGAAAGCAGGCTGACCACAACCCAGAAGAGCAAACCAGTAAGCAGCATTCTTCCATGGTCTCTGCTTCAGCTCTAGGCTCCAGGTTCCCGTCCTGATAACCTGCCCTGACTTCTCTCAGGATGAACTGTGTGACCTTGCAGTAGTAAATGGAAGTGAACCTTTTCCTCCCAATGGCCAAATTTAGACAATTTTACAGTATGCTAGGTGTTCGTGATCTATTTTAATCCAGAACTCATAACTTCCAACATTACAGTATACTGAGCGCTGGCCTCCAGCACTGGCCCCTTTATGGATCTCCAGGGCATTATTTCCATTTCCCAATTTCTAACCCAATATGTATACACATTGGCAAGTCTCAAACAGATGTAGAAAATAAACGGAATAATGTGCTTTTGGTTCTGCTAGACCCCAATTTTCTAGATTCCCCAATCATCTGTGTCTCTGAATCTATCTCTTGTCACTTTGCACACCTTGAACTGACCATGATTCCAGTTCCAAATCTTCAGGAGAGTCTGATTAGCACTGTCCTATGCCTGCAATCTGATCCAAGGAGCTCCCAGGCCCTACAGGCTGACTTAGCCCCATCCAGGCTCACAGAGCCCCCTGCACATATTCCGTTTTACTTTGCTTTTCACTGAGTTTTTCTTTGTCTTGTCCATTCTATTTTTCATTATAATATTTAGGACCACCGGAAATTACAAATTTACTTATCATCTGTCTTTCCATGAACATGAAGCCTTCATTGTGAGAGTCACTATTGCTAATGAAGTCATCACCAGTTTCTGCTAAAGCTCACCTCCTTGACTTGCTCTGTGATTTTCTGTCTCTTTCTTCCTCCTTCAGTTTCTCTCTCAGCAGTGCACTTATCTACTGAGGCCTTTACAGAAATGCTGTTCTGTTTTGCAGAATTGCTCTGCAATTCTTGATGATTTCTCCCAGTGAGATTTTATTCTCATATTTCAGACAATTTTTTGCCACAAAATTATTTTTATTGTTATTAAACTTCCATAAGTCTTACATCATTTCTCAATTGAATTTAGAGTTACTTCCCTTTCCATGCCCCCACCCCACCCGAGTCCCTGTCCGTACCCTGCCATACATGTCCTCCATCTCTGTCTGAGTCTTTCCAGAGTTTTTAAAGTTCTTTTGTTGTTATTGTTCTCTCCTACTTGTGTTGCTTTTCATATATATATATATATATATATACATATCACTTGAATTGGAGGACTTTTTTTCTAAAAAAAATGTCATATTTTCCTTAAGGAAGTGCTCAAAGGCTCCTCCTTTGCAAACCCAAACAACCATCAATCCTGTACTTGTGCCCCACTTTGCTGTCTTTCCCTTCCCTAGTCCACCAAATGAAATCCACTAAGCACTTGTCCTGTCTTGATCCTCCTGCACTGGCCTCCATGATACAGCCGAGGTAGTCCAAAAATGGCAATCCATATTCTGACAAGGCTGAATTTCTATTAGCTGCTAAATTCACAAGCTGGGTATCTCAGCAGTCCTCAGTCCACATTGGAAGGTTAAAAAGGTATATGCTGTATCTCATGTGCTTGGGGAGTGCCAAAAGCAGTAGCATCCACAGAGCAGATGCACCTGCCTGTAAGAATTGAAGACAGGCCAAACAACAGTGTTCTCTTTTTTCTTTTTGTCTTTTTACTAATATCTCAAGTTTTATGTCTGCATTACAGTTTCTCTGGTCTTATTGATTATTTCTGGTTGTACTTTCCTTCTGGATGCTTAAGGCCACACAGTTAGCCCAGATTAACCAAGGTTTTGTTTTGTCGAGGACGGTTGAGGATCTGATCCTCAGGGGTCTCCTGGGGTTGTTCTTTTTGGGGGGGAGGGTGGAAGCCCCTTGCTCCTTTTAGCTCCTCATCCACCAGTTCCATTCACTCGAGGACAAAATCAGGTCTTGCTAGACCAGGCTTCCTTTTCTGAAGGCTGAGCAGACATTCCTCTTTATAGACTGGACACTGGCTGAAGTCCCCTTAGTGGCTCTCCGAGACCTCCCTGAATAGGAAGACTGGTGACCCACCTCTGCAGGGCTTTTCAAGATATGCCCCCATACATGATCCCCTAAGACTTGGTTGACCTCCGAGGGCAAGGAACAAAGTTATCCCCCAGGTTCCTCACCAAATTGGTATGGATGTCAGGTATGGTCATTAAGCACCCAGAAAGACTAAGCTGCATCAGCCCGTTACATTGCACCTATATTAACATTGTATCCTTTGGAAACAAACTGTATGTTATTTCCATAACATTTTTTGATTCACATCTTTTCATTTTAATCCCATATTACTCTAAAAGATGCACACATGCCCTCCATCATATACTATAGACAATTGTTTTAAAAAATTACTATCACTGTCCTGATGATACCAGTAATAGGAAGTACAGTCCGAGGTGATAACTGATGATCTCTTAAAAAATAAATAAAAATTACTAACACTTATTTTCAGCATCTGATGACACCCTGCATATGTCACTGTTTTGTCACTCCTGGTTTCCATTCCAGTTGACAAACATTTGCGGAGGCTCTAATGACACCTGTGTGTGACAGCATTATAATTTCTGTATCTCACCTCCAGAAGTTCAGACATAGTAGCAAATCAGTAAGAACTTTCAGTACTAATTTACTAATTTCTCTTCATGAGAAAAACAATTTTTCAACTGAGTGCTCTGTTACTGTCACATTTAACTACCTGGAAAAAGTCTCATTATTACTATGATTGAATACAATGAAAGACTATCACACATTTATTTCACATTTTTACTGATTAATTTAATTTTCACAATTGTCATACAATATAATTTGATTCTATTTAGATACTTCCCATCCATACCTCCCCCTACTGCCACCTGCCAAACTGAATATATTATAGATAGTCTATTATATATATTACTATATATATATATATTACTATATATATTACTATATATATTACTATATATATTACTATATCCCATAGAGTCTAACTTGTGCTCCCAAATGTCCTCCTGTGTGGTCCATCCACTAGGACTTACTTAACCTACAATCCTTGAAGGATGCTGGCTCTCCCTGCCAGCAGATATCCCTTCCCAGTAGTTCTTCAGGTAGTATTGGGAGTTTCTTACCCATTTTCCCATGCCTCTGCTAGGATTTTGCGTGGTTTGAGCTTGCATGGAACTTGTGCATGCTTCTTGTGGCCCTGCAACTTCTCTGGTGTGTAAACTATTTCCTCACCCTCTTCCTCAATAATACCTCAACCTTGGGAGGCAGCAATTTGATACAGGTGTTGTATTCAGAGGTAAGTACTCTTCAGCCTCTGGGTCTCTGCACATTGGCCAGTTCTGGATTTCTGTTAATCACCACCTACTTCACAAGGAAGTTTCTCTGGGGAGAGTTGAGAGAATTAATCTACAGGTAAAATAATAAGTCATTAAGAGTTAATTTAATACTATAACTATTCAGCAGAAAACTGTCACTAGGTTCTCCCCTAGGTACTGTGACTTATCTAGACATGGATTCCTATGTCTGATATCAATGTCAGTTATGAGCTCCATCCTCTGAAGTGGACCTTAAATCCAATTAGTAATGGATGGATGCTTGCACCAGTGGACATGTAACAGTCAAGCCAGTTGTTGGAGTAGTTCACAGAATTCGCCTGTAGGTAAGGTTGATGATTACCTTTCCCTTCTGGTGCCATGCATAGCACCTATCAGGACAAGGAAGTCCAGCCAGTAGAGATGAGGATTAAATTTAGTATCAGCTTGAGTTCTCTCTGTTTGGTCAACAGATAATATAATAATATCTTCAGCAAAAGTGTCTGACTGTGAAGTTCTTGTCAGTGCCAAGAGCAGGGGTGATGGGCAGTAGTGTTTGAGTTCTGTGGAACACCATGGTCAACATCTTCAGAAGAAGTCCATTGCTGGCATCAGAGTATTATTTTGTTAACTATGCTGTGTAGTAGGGGAATACTCCTTCTTATTGTTGTACCCCAAATTCAGGTCCCCCAAAGACTTCCAAGGAGCCGATTCCAATCCAAGTACCAAAGGATCACTTTATTCAAGCTCGAGCCTGGACTCACCACCTGTTCTGATACAACTGTCCAGGAAAGTGAGCCCCAAACAAAGGTGTGGTCAGGATATTATTGTTTTTAGACAAAGGGAGGCAGGTTTCTGGCAAAAGACTTAATTGGTCCAGCCTTTGGCTGGTATAATTTGTCTGTATGTGATTGGGTAAGCCTTCCCGGGCTTATGGGCTTTTGAGCACCACATTCCTTTGAGCACCATATTCCTTTGAGCACCACATTCCTTTGAGCACCACACTTAACGTAATTCCTTTTCATCTCTTTTTATAATGCATTCATATATAATTTAAGAACCTTCTATCATGGCAGATTTCCATATGGCTTTTTATAAAGGCCTTTAGGGTTGGTTATTCCTCCCTGTCCTCCTTTCTCTGTCCTGCTCTTATTCCTCAATCCATTTAGCCCCTCCTAAGTTATTTTCCTCCTTTCCCCCTTTCACATATCTGCCCTCTACCATTCCTCCAAAGAAGCCTCTCCCCTCCACAATGGCCATTTCTTAGTTTCCTGATTTCTCAGAAATGTTTAAATTGAAACATGCATATCTAGGATTTCAGTGCTAGCATCCAACTATGAGATGGAATGTATGCCATTTGTCTTTCTGAGACTAGCTTACCTCACTGAGGATAAATGTTTCCCGTTCTGTCCATTCACCAGCCAATCTCACCATCCTATATATTTAAGCAGTAAATAATTGTACATTTTGTATATGTAAAACACATTCATTATCTGTTCATCATCTGATGAGCCTCTAGGGTGTTTCCAATTTCTGGCTCTTATTACAGGGCAGAAATGACCATGGATCAAGAGATTTTTGTAGGAGAGTCTTTTGGGTCTAGGTCCAGTAATGGTGTGGCTGAATCATGTAGTAGATCCATTTCAAGCATTTTGAAGAAACTTCACTCTGATTTCTATTGTGGCCACAGCACTTTACACATCCATCAGCAGTGAATAAGAGTTTCCCTTTCACCACATCCTCTCACTCTTTGTCATCATTTGTTTTGTTGCATCTTAGCCATTGTAAATGGGGTAAGATGAAGTTTAAGGTGGTTTTAATTTGCATTTCTGAAATGGCTAAAGATATTGAATATTTTTTAATTAATTTATCTATTTATTAATTTATTTTTGGTCTTTAGGAGACAGGGTTTCCCTGTAGCCCCAGCTGTCCTGGAACTCGCTCTGAAGACCAGGCTGGTCTTGAACTCACAAAGATCCGCCTGCCTCTGCCTCCCGATGTATGTGTATGAATGTACTGTCTGCATGTAGGTTTGTGCACCCATGTCGTGCAATGTTGCGGAGGTCAGAAGAAGGTCTCGGATTCCCCTGGAACTGGAGTTCTCCTGGAATTGGAGTTACAGATGGTTCTTAGCTGTCATGTGGGTGCTGGGGATTAAACCCAGGTCCTCTGCAAGAGCAGTTGGTGCTCTAAACCACTAGGCCATCTCTCCAGCCCCCCAAATATTGAATATTTTTAAAATATTTTTCAACCATTAGTGTTTAATCTTTTTAGAACTCCCTGTTATGCTACTTGTCCTTCATTTTAATTGAGTTCCCTGTTTTGGACCTACTTTTTTATTCTTTTGTATATTTAGATATCAACCATCTGTCAGAGATTTTTTTTCCCATTCTGTAGGCAGCCTCTTTTGAATGATGGTGTCTTTTTAATGTACAGAAGCTTTTTAGTTTCATGAGGTACTATTTGTCAATTGTTGGACTTAGTGATGGCAGTATAGGAATCCTGCTCAGAGAGTTCTTTCCTGTGCCTATAAGCTTCATGTAGTCCCTACTTTCTCCTTTATCTGATTCAGGGTATTGGTTGTTAGGTTGAAGTCTTTGATCCATTTGGAGTTGAGTTTTAGACATAGTGAAATATAGGAATCCAGTTTAATTCTTCTACAAGTTACTGTATTAGTTACTTTTCTGTTGGTCTGATAAGATACCATGACCAATGAAACTTATTCAAGAACGAGTTTAGTTGAACTTACATTCCAGGGGAATAAGAGTCCATCATGGTGGCAAGGGTAGCTGAAGCAGGAACAGAAAGCAGAGACTCACATCTCAAGCAGACACAGGAAGCAGAGAGTGACTGGAGATTCAGAAAGGCTCAAGAGCTCTCTAAGCCCACCTCCAGTGATACTCTTCCCCAGCATGACCACATCTTCCAAGACCTCCCAAAACACCACCAACTGGGAAAAAAATGTCCAAATACTTGGGACCTATGGGGGACATGCTCAATTAAACCACAACAGTCACTACCCACTTTGGCCAACACCATTTGTTAAACATGCTGTGATTTTTCCAGTGTGCATTTGTGGCTCCTTTGTCAAAAATCAGGTGGTGCTAAATGCATGGATTTAAAATTGGGTCCTCAGAGACTGAAAATATGACTCACCTATTAAGACCACTGGCTGCTCTTCCAGAGGACCTGGATTCGATTCCCAGCACCCACTTGATGTCCAACAACCACCCTAACTCCAGTTCCAGGAGATCCAAAACCCTCTTCTAACCCCTATGGACATATGATGACATGGGTTCACTTACATACATGGAAGCAATATACTCATAGACATAAAATATAATATAATATAATAATAAAATGGGGTCCCCAATTATACACCACTCCTTAACATTTCCATTTTTATGCCAGTACCATACTGCTTTATTACTATAGCTCTATAGAGTACTTTGAGATTAGGGTTGGCAATGCCTCCATCAGTTCTTGTATTCTTCAGGTTTATATTAATTAGTTTCCATATGAAATTTGAGGCATTTTTAAAATTTTCTGTGAAGACTTGTGTTGGAATTTTATTGAGTTTGCATTGAATTTATAGATTACTGTTGGTAAGATGGCCATTTTCACATAAATCCTACTGCTCTGTGAGCATGGGAGTTCCATACATCTTCTCTTCTCCTCTACAATTTCTTTCTTCAATGCGTTTACAATATCAAAACAATGAGTTTTTGTTGTATAGTCTCTTCACTTCCAAGATATTCATGGATTTTGAGGCTCTTGTGAATGGTATTGTTTCCATGATATTTTCCCAGGGTATTTGCTAGTAGTATACACAAAAGCTTTAAGATGCTAATTTTAAACCTTGGTGTAGTATAAGAGTATTATCAAGTCTAGTCGCACTCTGGTGGTATTTTTAGAGTTTCTGTGCATATAATCATATTGCTTACAAATAAAGTTAACTTTGATTTTTTCCTTTCCTATTTGTATTCCCTTTATTTTCTTCATTTCTTTTTTGCTAATTTGAGCTAAGACTTGAATAATAGGAGTCCACTTCAGAAAGTCCTTTCCTGGGCCTATAAGGTCCAATGTACTCCCTACTCTCTCCTCTATATGATTCAGGATATTGGTTGCACAGAGTTCAGATGGTATGACAGAGGGAATTCTCAGAAATGGTACCTAAGGACCAAAGCTGGCCTGAAGGCTGAAATAGTGGAGGAGACTCACCCTGCCAAGATGAGGGACATGCAGATGCTGGACATGAAAAGTTTTTGATTTTTTTGACAGGAGGGAATATTTGAATCTTTCACTGGCAACTACATGATAAATGATCCTTTCTGAAATAGTTCTTTTTGTCTGTTTTATTTTTGATTCTTTTGAGGCAGGGTCTTGTTATGTAGCCCTGGCTGGTCTGAAACTTGCTATGTGGACCAGACAAGGCTTGAAATCACAGAGATCCATTAGTTTCTGCCTCCTGTGTGCCTAGATTAAAGGCATGTGACATCATACCCAGTGATGAGGCAGGCTATGTTGTGTTGATCTACTGAAATGCAAGATTTGTGTATAATTTCAAAATATTTGTGAGAAATATCAATTATTTGGGCACAGAAATGAACAGTTACTCTTTCTAACATCAAATTTACCACCATCTCAAAAGTGGAACACTGAAATTAATATAATTCATTATTTTTATGTGTACCTTCTGCTGTATGTTCATCATAATAAAAATATTCTATAAATTCAAAATGACACATTTATCATTTACAGGTTTTTCAATAAATAAGCCAATTCACTTCTCTCTCCTTGTTGATTTTTTTTAGAAATTGTGGATGAAAATAGTTGTAAAAATGTCTCTCATTAATTTGCTTTGAAAACATAAAGCTAGTTGGATTCAGCTCCCTGAAGTCCTTTACTTCCTTAAGGGAAAGCTTCCACTCCCATTCGAGCAGTAGTTTATTCCCAACCTTGTGGATTGAATCACAGTGTTGGCTCATACTAAAATGTGAGCTAGTAAAATACATTTGTGTGTGTTGAATGTGCATGTGTATTTCTTTTTATAGTATAAAATGGTGTCTAAACATGTTCCCACAAATTATGCTAGTGTAAGAGATTTATTTTTACCCAAATTCAAGACTAGGTCCCTCATTCCAGGCAACCTAAATTAAATTGTAATTAAATGTATTGCTTAATGAAATGGCCACCTATTCTAATATGTGTCATCTATAAGCTAATAGGGATAGCTCCTCCTTATGACTTTTATACAATTGCTGAAGGTGTAGGACATAGAAAGCTAAGCCTTGAGGAAACACTGAACTATTACTAACGGCATATCTTCTGGATTTCTGCAGAAGAGACTCCAAGTGGCATCCAAGTTTGTTTCCTTCCCTGGAACATCACTTTGAGCCTTTTCTTTGCTACTAAACTGTGAAAGACTTACCCTATTTCATTCTATCAAGAAAGATGGCTCAGCATCTTTCTAGAGCACTAGCTGCTCTTGCAGAGGACCTCAATTTGAATCCCAACATGAACTCACATGGCAGCTAATAATTGTCTGTAACTCCAGTTCCAGGGGGACCACTGCAGACATTGCATGACATGGGTACCCTTACGTACATGCAAGCAATACACTTATCCATATGAAATTAAACTAAATTAGAAAAGAAATCATGATTGGATTTGTATAGTTTTTTTTTTAATTTATTTTATTTTATTTATGTGTATGAATATACTGCTTGCATGTAGGTCTGTGCACCCGTGTCGTGCAATGCCGCGGAGGTCAGAAGAGTGTGTCGGATTCCCCTGGAACTGGAGTTCTCCTGGAATTGGAGTTACAGACGGTTCTCAGCCTCCATGTGGGTGCTGGGGATCGAACCCGGGTCCTCTGCAAGAGCAGTCGGCACTCTTAACCGCTAGGCCTTTAATCCCAGCACTCGGGAGGCAGAGGTAGGCAGATCTCTGTGAATTCAAGGCCAGCCTGGTCTACAGAGCGAGCTCCAGGACAGCTGGTACTAAAAGGGAGAACCTGTCTCAAAAATACCAAAAAATGGATAAAACTAAAAAAATAAAAATGTGGAAGTGGGGTGAGTTTCATGAGATAAAAAATGGTAAGGAAATATTTTACATATTTAAATAGCTCTGAAGGACAACCCATGTGCCTGGAAGGTCCTCAGAGCATTGACGCATCATGGACTGAGCAAATCTGCCTCACTGTGAAATATCACAATTTCTATTATCCTACAACATCTCCTTTGTTTCACAGATAGTGTCCTAAGAAGCTTGTTCTTCAAAATGAAGATCTGTCTGTATAAAACCATCTGATTTAGCCAGATGTGGTGGTGCACGCCTTTAATCCTAGCACTTGGGAGGGAGAGGCAGGCAGATCTTTGTGAGTTCAAGGCCAGCCTGGTCTACAGAGTGAGTTCCAGGACAGCTGGGACTACAGGGAGACCCTGTCTTGAAAAAACTAAATAAATAAAAAATAAATAAAACCATCTGATTTAAAATGCAGGTTACCCTTCTTTACATTAAACCCATGAAAATATGAATCATTTGTTTATTTATATCCTAGCGGTTAAGAGTGCTGACCGCTCTTACAAAGGACCCGGGTTCGATCCCCAGCACCCACATGGCGGCCGAGAACCATCTGAAACTCCAATTCCAGGAGAACTCCAGTTCCAGGGGAATCCGATTCCCTCTTCTGACCTCCGCAGCATTGCACGACACGGGTGCACAAACTTGCATGCAGACAGTACATTCATACACATACAGAAATAAATAAAATCAATAAAAAAAAATGAAAAAAAGAGGAAAACACAGCAGTGATTGGAAGCTCATCCACAGGGATTTTTTTCCCTCTGTCTTTTCAGTGACCAAGGTAAAGGGAGCAGTCATTGGTGTGAACCCCAAAGTGTGTTTCAAAAGGTGGCTGGAGAATGACTGACACAAAAACAAATGTCTAGGCTCTGAACCTTTAAATCAGGCTCTCACAAGAACTATCACAAAAGATAACTTTGGACTCAGGAAAGTGGTACCTAGTGCAATGGCCAGAGCCTCAGTGTCCCAGCTGGATTTTTATTGCTGCAGCAGACACGGACCAAAAGAAACCTGGGGAGGTTACTCTGCCAAGGGACAGTCTATCCTTGAGGGACACCGGGCTGGGAACTCAGGGAAGGAACCTGCAGAAACCCAAGCACAAACCACAGAAGAGCACTGATTCTTGGCTTGCTCCTTTGGCTGTGCTCAGCCTTTCATATTATACAACACGGGACCACATTATCAAGAACTCCACTGAGCACAGCAACCCGAGAACTCCCACATCACTCAGCAATCATGAAAATGCTTCTGTCTGACAGAGGAAACTCCCCAGTTGAGGTTCAGTTTTCCCAGTGTGTCAGTTGACAACCAAAGCTTTCCAACCCCACTAAGCAAAACACATTAAGGAACACAAAATCTCCATGTCTGTAAACTTGAGCAAAGGTCACTCTTTACTCACAGCCTCAGCCTCCAGAGTTTCTGTTACTACTTAGTAGGAAATTCTCACAACAAACTATTCCCAGCTGTTAAATGGAATGCTGATTTGTGTAATATACTGCAATCACGCCCATCTCTAGAAGGTGAAGAACTCCCTGTTCCAGAGTGTCCACCCCAATACCAGATTGACTGTAACCTTCTCTGTGCTCTGTCCATGAGAGTTTACTGTATTTAATAATGACTCAAAAGGAGGATGACAAAGTTGCACACCTGGATATGCCCCCAAGAGCCCATGATGTTTTCTTTTAAAGGTAAAAGGTAAACCTTGTCAAGTTAGTAAATAA
Source organism: Rhizomys pruinosus (assembly GCA_009823505.1). Lineage (NCBI taxonomy): Eukaryota > Metazoa > Chordata > Mammalia > Rodentia > Spalacidae > Rhizomys > Rhizomys pruinosus. The sequence continues at coordinate 4,506,165 of VZQC01013012.1, read as the reverse complement.
AGAAAGCGTCATGGTGTTTGAAGCCTGTAATGAGAGCACGTGGGAAGTTAAGACAGGAAGATTAGGAGTTCAAGGTCATCTTTTGCAATATAAAGTGTTCAAACTTACCTTGGGCTATGTGGGATATTTGAAAACCTCTCATTAAAACAGAATGAGAAAGAAAGAAAGAAAGAAAGAAAGAAAGAGAGAGAGAGAGAGAGAGAGAGAGAGAAAGAAAGAAAGAAAGAAAGAAAGAAAGAAAGAAAGAAAGAAAGAAAGAAAGAAAGAAAGAAAGAAAGAAAGAAAGAAAGAAAGAAAGAAAATCATAAGATAAAGAATAGGGAAACATAGTGCTAAGTTTAAAAGAAACAGATCTATTCATGAAATTTTGAAGAGAAAAAAAAGAAATCTGTGCAATGTTTTACAAATAATACTTTATACAGCAAAAGATACAGGTATGGTTTGTGTTTATTAATTATGAAAGAAGACACCAAGTTACAGGATTCTGCTCAAGGTGTCCATTGCAGTATTGGAAGGTTTCTCTTGCAATGGAGTGAGAAACACTGTTCAGCTAGTTTTTGTCAATATCCAATGAAAATAACTAAAATCACATGTTTCTGGATGGTCTCAAAGACATTAATTTATTTTTATCAAATGTTTTTTGTTAATCAGAGTCATGCAGAAATTGTAGAATCTGTCTTTGAGTCCTTAGTTTATAAGTAATCAGTGTCATTTCTTTTCTGTTTTCAATCTTATAATCTAAACAAAAGTTAAAGGAAGATTCAATAAACAGGAAGGTATCTACCAAACTGAACCCTCAAATATTAAATAGTGTGAGAAGGAAAGCAAAAATGTTCTATAATGGCTCAGTTAGAGTAGTGCTGGCCCGGAGTTTGAGGGTTAAGTGTGCAGATTGATGGGATTTGTAGTGACATTTCCAGACACACAGATGTCATAGGTGGATGTAATCTGTCCTCCCTGATTCTGAGGCTCACCATCCCTGACCCCTCCCTGCGTCCTCCAGCTCTCGTCCTCCTTCCCCTCCTTCCTGCTTGCTGGCTCTCCTACTTATCCTCAAAGTCTTTTTTCCTCGTCTCCTTTCTTTTTTCTATTTCTCTTTCTTTTCCTTCATCATTACTCTTGTTAACACATAAGAGAGAAAACATGATACATGTCTTTCTGTGTTTAGCTCACTTCCTTTAACTTTATGACCTCCAGTTCCAATTATTTACCTGAAAATGAAATTATTCCTTTTTTATTTGTAGCTAATCTGCCATTATCTCTATATATATATATATATATATGTCTTTGTATAGTCCCTTAGAACCACAGTAAACTCAGCATGCAGACACCAATTTTGTACTTATACCTAGCTTCCTTCAGATGGATACCTAAGTGGTTGAGATGAATTACTTGGTAGTTCTATTTTGAGGGGAAAGCACCTTTTCCCCCACTGTGGATATGCCAAATAATTCATATCTTTGCCATAGTATAGAAGACGTTTTTGTTCTTTCCACTTTTACCAGTATTTGTTACTCTTTTCTAAATTATAATTATCACTCTGGTATGAAGTGAGACACCAGTGTAGTTTTGATCTGGATTTCTCTGAAGGCTAAGAAAAATTTGAAATTATTTCATATATTTATCACAGACTTATATTTTTATTTTGAAAGTTGTCTGCTCAGGCCTCCAGCCCATTCATTAATGACTTGCTTTTAATCATGGTTAAATTTGTATTATTTATATTTCCTGGGGATTAATTGTATCAGACAAATGGCATCTGTCAAAGTTTCCCCTCAGAACTTTTCATCCCTTTGGGGTTGTCCATCCACTCTATTGACTATTTCTACTCTTCCAAGAAACTTTTCAACTTCACCTATATCAATTTTCCATTCTTGGTTTTATTGTCTAAGCCATTACAGCACATCTAAAGTACCCACTTGCAAGTCTGAGTGAGGGCAGAACTCAGCTTTCCTGGCAGAATTTTTTTTTCTTCGGGAATTACTTTCCCTGTACATTCCTAAGGGAGAGACAACCTTAGCAGTTGTTGTGTATGAGCTTCTGTCTTCGCGATGTCAGCTTCAACATGGGCTATGGTAACATGCTGCTGGGTGGCAGTGATCTATGCTGAGCAGGCACCTCTTACCATACCTGCTGGATTCTGAAACACAAGACTGCTCACTCCCCAGACTTGGAAGTTGCCTGTCCTAAAATCACACTGTCCTTTACTCCTTATATATCGACTGATTTCCTCTGGCGTAGTACTCTTAATAGCTTTTTGTTTCAGTTGCTTTCCAGTGGTAAAACTAGCTCTCAGGGCAGAATCCTGCTAGTTCAGTGAACTAGTTTTTGCTGAGGGTTCCCTAGAAAGAAAATGCAGAGGTCATTGATTCTGAGAGCAGCAGTCTTAGACAAGAACTTCTCAAGGTTCCCCGAGCCCGTCCCTTTCCTCCTGCCTGGACATACTGCTTTTGGCGTCAGCAGGACACTAGGGAAGCAGGAGAACTTTCCCAGCCATGGTGAGCACACCCTGGCGTCACTGTCTTAAGAGGATCTTCACAGAACTGGGTCCAGGGGAATTGGTCTGTCTTGTTTCTAATTATTTCTCCTCCACCCTCTGCTGTTCTGCCACACCATGGTGAATGGACACACTACATCTCACCCTTGTGCCATAATCCAGAATCTCAGGGTTACCCCAAGCCTGCTCACAGTGAACCCCACCACTGTCAAGCAGCCACCACCTCCCTGAGAGGCTGTGTTCAAGCTGAGATGATTTTCTCTTGTGTCTAGAAGCTCTCTGATCTAGATATTGTTTTTAAAGAACCCCTGCAATTTCAAGTATTCTACCTTAATGATGGTAAAATATGCTAATCACACAAGGTGGAATTGTACAAATGTTTGTCCAAGACAAGGGACTGAGTGTTCTAACTACATTTACTTTCCATCCATTACTCAGTCTGATCATCCTTAGCATGTCTCCTTGTTGGAAAATCAAGGATCCCAAGATGTCTGTACAAGGTACACGTGAAAGCACACTGTTTGCAGAAACGCCTGCCAGGAATATAGTAGGCAAGCCTAGAGCACAGAGTTCACACAAGGGCTAAATTTACAACAATTTTAAACATACACAGGACCCCAGAGCGCCTGGTTCCATAATGAGCACTACAGAACTTGTAAGGAAGTGGGATGACACTGTTTAGGAGATGCACCAAGACTTATCAAAGGATGTAGCATTAGTCTGAATTTAAAAAAATGAATAAAGATCTGAAAGGCAGATTTAAGAAAAGGATTCAACATAAGTGTCAATCTACAATAGCTGTAAGAGCACTCAGGATGTCCTGAATGGTAAGTTATAACTTGAACTTGCAGCACAGGCAGCATTTAAAACGTCTACTTTGGAAACAGAGTGACCTGCTTTAAAATCTATCTCTGTTGCTTCTGCAGGTGTGAATTTGCCTGTGCCTCAGTAAGAAATAAAAGTTACCTAGGTGAGGTGGCTCATACCAATAGATTGCCATGAGTTTGACTTCAGTGTGGACTATCTGAAGAGAAAAGAAAGAAAAGAAGGAAGGAAGGAAAGGAAAAGTAAGTAGTTGCAGCTATCACCAAAGAAGTAGATGTAGTTAACAAGGGTAAATGAGCTGGGGCCTCTTGGAGAGCCAAGCACACTGCTTCCAGTTGGAGTATTACTCAGGAAATCTGTAAATGCTGAGCTAAGAAATCAGGTGTTCAGATTATGGACTGTTTATAACTAGCTAAAGAGGTTTGTTTTCCAGCATTTGTCACATACCTTGTTGTAAATCATGCCTTTAGGAGTACTGATATTAAAATGTCCACACTAAACCATTTTACTATGGTGTCTTGGAAGATGTTAAATGATTTTTTTTCAGGTATGTAGATATATTTATTTCAATAACAATATGATGAATAATTCATAGCAATGGAAAAATATACTTCAAGTTCTATGGGCAGTATCCTACCCTACTGCCCAACTCTATGAAGGAGGCTCCAATATGTAAAGGGCAGAATGTAACATGTGTCAGGATTCACCCCAGAGCAGAGACAAGGAAGGCACTGGCCCTGCTCAGTCATGTTGCCTTTGTCAGTAATTCTGAGCTACTCAAATTCTCAAAGCCCAATTTCAAGTTGTTTTCTGTGACCATGCTATGGTTTGAGTCGGAAGCATCTGGCTTCTCTCCAATCCTGTGTTCCTATCCTGTGTATACACTTGACATGACCCTATATTGTCATTTTCTATTCCCTTAATATTTACTCAAATATTTCATTTCAAATAAAAAATTGGAGATGTGTAATGAGAAGTCATGGAACTTTGTCCTCAGACCAGCCCTTTACTCTGCCCCTTCCCATTTCAACACCTCTTCTAACCTTTCCCTACTATTAATGTTTTCCCCTCGTCACTACTCTTCTTTCAGTAATATAGGTTAGATAATTCCTCCCTGGGGATGTACTAAATGTGAAAGCCTGGCCACAATTTCTAACTTCCCAGGCTTTTTCTGATGGCAATCCTCCCAAAATTTGCTTACTACCTGTGCTCCATCCCTCCTCTGGAAGGCTCTAGTCAACAGGAGCTGAAGACCCTTGGTTTGGCTGGTCATTATGTACCAGTGTGTGCTACAGTGTTTTCCAGAGGTTAGAGATTCTGGAATCATTTACCAAATGGAAGAAGAGTCATATGCTGGTCTCAGATATCTAGCACAGACAAGACAAACACTGAAACTGGGACTCACAACTGTTACCTACAGTCTCTTCTTGCAGGTTTTGCGTTCAATTCCTACTGTTTAGAGCACAATGCTCAGAGCATCACTAAGCTTCCTGGGAGCTTTTCGCAAAGAAGATCATCCACGCCACGCGCTGGTTGCTTTTTTAATATGTTTTTTTTTAATTTTATTTATTTCTGTATGTGTATGAATGTACTGTCTGCATGCAAGTTTGTGCATCCATGTCGTGCAATGCCGTGGAGGTCAGAAGAGGGTGTTGGATTCCCCTGGAATTGGAGTTCTCCTGGAATTAGAGTTTCAGACGGTTCTCGGCTGCCATGTGGGCGCTGGGGATCGAACCCGGGTCCTCTGTAAGAGCAGTCGGCGCTCTTAACCGCTAGGCCATCTCTCCAGCCCGCGCTGGTTGCTTTTTAACAGGTGACTCACACACATGTTAATCACTGAAAAGAACATTGCTCTAAATGTATTGAAAAATTCCATCAAACAGGAAAGTTCTGGGGAAGATGAGGGCAAGAATCCAAAAGAGTGGCCCTGGGATCCACATGCATGAAGCAGCCCCAGTCTTACATTTGGGTGGAAAACAGATAGTTTCAGAACCAAGTTCTGAAACTTCGAAAGTTCTAAGCACTCTGGTTTTTTGTTTGTTTGTTTTTGTTTTTTTGTTTTCTTTTGTTTTGTTTTGTTTTTTGTTTTTATGTCTTTTTGAGACAGGGTCTCCCTGTAAACCCAGCTATCCTGGAACTCACTCTGTAGACCAGGCTGGCCTTGAACTCATAAAGATCCACTGCTTGCCTCTGCCTACCGAGTGCTAGGATTAAAGGCATGGGGCACTCTGTTAATTAATGAAAGTCAGAAAGGAGAATGAAACAAAGTAACCATTGAGTGTAGTTATCAGAAATTTTCTGTTGAAAATATCTCTAGTGGTTAGGACTATTGGCCAAGAGCCCTGGAAAATCTTTAATTTAATGGAATTTTTAATTGGCTTAATAGAGGCCTGCAGAGATCGCTCAGTGGTTAAGAGCACTTGCTGTTCTTGCAGAAGACCTGGGTTCAAATCCCAGCACCTACCCACATATTGGCTAAAAACTTCAGTTCCAGGTGATCTGAAACCCTATTCTGTCCTCTGCTTACATTTCACAACATGGGTGCACTCTCATACATGAATGCAATACACACATACACATGAAATAAAAAGAAGAAAAAAGAAAAAAATAATTGGCTTAATAGACACAACTGATTAGTGTGGACCATTTTAGGTTGAGTATTAATCATTGTGGGTAGCAAAGAATGAAGTGTGTGTGTGTGTGTGTGTGTGTGTGTGTGTGTACCCACATGTGCATGAGATGTGATAAAAACTGTGCTGCTAGGTATAGCTGGTTATACTGTGTAGCCTCAGACACAGGGTCCCTTTATTTGGCCAGATAGCTTTTCTTTGGAGGTCTGAGATGGTTCAAAGCTGACTGGGAGATATTTACACTGCCCACCTTGATTTGTGACCACCTGCCTTAAAATCGGAGTGACACAGGAACTTGCCACTCATACTTCAATCAGACCACAAACATTAGATTCCTGAGTGTCCTGCTGACCAATGTAGATTATGAGCTGGCTCATCCTCACAGTTGTGATCTAACAGCTTGCACTGCATCTCTTCATCAGTTACGTCAATCTCCATATAAAGACATCTGACTTATCATGCATGCGTGTGGTGATGCTGGTATAAGCAAGCCTGCTGAACTGCCAGTAATGTGAGAGTGTAGTATATAATAAATTACTGGATGGATCACTGGGCAGTGACAACGAACAAATATGTAACTAGAATAAGGAGTCTCTGTGTTTAATTTTATATTACTGCATACCTTCAACTTATAAAACATATTTCTATGAAGTCTATGCTGCCTGTGCTGGCAGAGGACTCTTGTATTTGTTTTGTCTTAATTGCAATTAAGGCCAAGTCCAGTGACTGACTCGTGTTATTTAGGTCTGTGTGTCTCTGCTGTTTGCACAACTGTAAATCACCTAACAGATAGACCTCAGGGAGTAGCCCTGATGGAGCATGCAGGACTTTTCATTCATGTCCGAGGTTCTGTGTTTTGAGAGAGCCCATTTTCATGGAGAATTTTGAGTTCAAGAAAATTCTAATGACTAGATTTTCATCCTGAAGGCATGTGAATTTTGTCAAAGGCCTTTCTACATCTGTTGAGAGCATCAGGTGATTTTTGACTTTAAGCCCATTTATACATTACATTTATTTGCTTAATGTTGAGTCATGCCTACATCTCTGGCATAAAACAAACATGATCACAGTGGATGATTTCTTTTGTGTACATCTGTATATGATTCTAAACAATATACTTTGTATGTATATTGTTTAGAAATTTGCATTAATGTTCATATGGAATATCAGTCTGTTTGTTTTATTGTTGTATCTTTACCGGGTTTAAATATTAGAGTTTTTGATGCTGAATGTCTTCGAAAAAAAATAAATATTAGATTTTCACTGGTTTCATAGAAGAGTTTGGAACTTCTCCCTTTGTTTCTATCTTTTTGAATAATTTAAACAGTATTGGCAATAGTGCTCTGAAGGTCTGGAAGAACTGTGCTGTGAATCTATCCAGACCTGGTCATTTTTAGTTGAAAGGCTTTCTATTACTGTCTCAATCTACTTATTTGTTATGGCTCATTTTAAGTTGTTGATCTCTTCTTTATTGAACTTTGGTAGTTTAATTGAATCTAGAAATTATTCCATTTCTTTTAGATTTTGTAACTTAATTGAGTATAGATTTTTAATGGTTTCCCTTATAATGGTCTAGATTTCTTTGCTGTCTCTTGTAATGTTTCTGTGTTCATCTCTATTTTGGGGGAGTTTGGGTCTCCTCTTTCTTTCTTTTGGTTACCTGGGCAAAGGATCTGTCTAGGACCAGCTCTTAGATTTGTTGATTCGTCGTATTGTTTTCTTTGTTTGTATCGCATTTATTTCTGCTCTAATTTTTATTATTTCTTTCCATCTAAATGATTTTGGTCTGTTTTGTTCTTGTTTTCCCAGATTCTTGATTTTTGTGTCTGAGTTCCTACATGTATATAAGTGAACCATATGAATGTCATGCCTAAAGAAGCCAGAAGATCAAATCAATCCCCTGAAACTAGAGTTTTGGAGGATTGTTATTCACAATATGGATGCTAGGAACTGTCCTCTGCAAGAGCAGCCAGTGCTAATAACAGCTGAGCCATCTCTCCAACTCCCTGTTTTTTCAGATTCTTGAATAATGTTATAATTCACTTATATGTGCCCTTTCTGATAAAGCCACTTAAAACTGTAAATGGAAGTGAATGGGATAATTCAAATTGGAGTGTTTATTGAAATCTCTATTAATGCTTACAAGTTTCCAACACATTTGCATCTATTTGCCATAAATTTTGTCAAAAGTAAAGACAGAAGCATATAGTAGGCTTGCAACTTCTTCAAGAAAGTGTTTTAAAATAATTATGAATATTAACTTCAATGAAAGATACATTAATTTATTTTATCACACCTTTGCTTTGCAGCAATGCATGTGGTAGGTAGTATTATGCTGTAAATTTCAAGGCTTCTAAAGTAAATTACATAATCCAGACAAATGAAAAGCATTGCATTTCCCTTATAAGGTATCTGAACATTAGTGCATGTGTGTATACCTGGGGGTTGTATGTCAAGATACACAGTGCCAGACAGGAGAGATCCCCTTCAAGTGGTTGGTCAGAGTAATCCAAGAGGCTCCTCAAAATAACAAAGCTATTGCCAGAGCCCTTGCTTATCTCCCAGAACTTGAAAGAAATACACTACTATGAAGACAGGACATATTTCAAGCATAGAATTTGGAGCAGTGAAGCTGGAATTGATCTAGAAGCCTTCTCCCTGAATACTACCTCCCAGAGTTCTAGAGAATGCTATGCCAGCTGCTTAGAGAGAAAAATCAATCAATGGTCCAACCCAGCCTTAAAGCCTAATAACCATAATGACTGCCACAGCAAACTATCTCTATTGGTACAGTAGTGTCACTGTTATTTGGGGGGAGGGGATAATCAACAATTATCTAATTGACCTTAAAGCCCTCTTAAAGGGAGGGAACTAATAGCTGGCACTTTCATTATAACCAAATATGCATGGCTGGAAAGGTCATAGATCCTACAGAAAACTTTAGACAAATGAAATTTCTTGCCATATGCTAAATAGGAGTCTTTATATTTACAGACAAGCATACTGTAAACCACTCATCAAAGAAGCTTCTTTTTGTAACAGATGGGGGCTACTGCAGATGTCCATAACTGGTCACACAGAAAATATGTGTGCTAGAGATGCCCAACCCTATGTGATGTATCTACAGTATCTATACCTAAGGCTCGTGGAACATAGCAGAACAGGAGGTAGAGAGAATTCTAGTGCACCCCTCAATTCTCACCAGGAAAACTTCCTTATACAACAAAGTGAGATGCACACAGAAGGCCACAACTGGCTCAGTTTTAGAGAATAAAAGACTGCAGACTGTGTGTCCCTGGATACAACATCTATATTAAACCTCCCACACCCATAGCTCAGAGACCATTGCAGAATAGAGCACAGAAACATTGTGAGAGCCAAGGTTGGTCCATGAACATAGGGAAATAGAGGTTTTGGGGCTACTGGAAGCTTGTTCATGTGAACTTGGAACAATAATGACTTTCAACACAAGATCCATACCCACTCAATCAGACAAGAGCCCAGACTGGAGGGAGGGAAATGGACAGCAGGCTTGCCCTAGCCTGAGAACTGTTGACAACTAACTAATGATGGGTGGAGAGTAGACTTGATTTATGATCTCTAGTTAGACATACTAGACTCCAGTGGATTAACTTGCACCTAAGAAGTTCTGGGTACAAGTGCTTGACCAGATAGGACTTAAAGTATATCACAAAATCATGAGGTCCAGTCGGGGGAGAATTTGGAGAAATGAATGAGGGAGGGGCATCTAAATTTGATTAAGAACTGTTGTATGAAATGTACCAAAGCTCAATAAAATATTTTTATAATAACATGAAAGTTTCACAAGTATTTATAATTCTGGCATTGTTTTCAGAATGCATTTCTTAACAATAATCCAAACTTGTCCTAAAATTTAGAATTCATGAACAAATCTTATATTGATTGTTGAAATTCTTTTCTCCACACAGTGATATTACAAAGCAAATTTTATTTTTTTATTCAGGAGAAATATTGATAGTAAGTAAGAAAATGACTTCAAATAAAAAGCTAATATGTGAGTGTATCCTTTAACCATTAAAAATTTTAAAGTTTAAAATTAATCCAACAGAAATCCATTTCTTCCTTTATTTGAATAAGAATACTATAATCTCGATTGTGTCTGATTCATTATATTATGGACGCAGAATGTATTCACTTGGGAAACATTTCTTACAGCTCCCCCTCAATTGCTAAGCTCCTATTGCCACCTATCAGAATGCTTCCTTGTCAATTTTAGAAAACAAGCTTTCCTACTTATCTATTATGCAAAGTGCAGTTGTAATTCTTAAAAGTGGTTCATTCTAGGTTTATCACCACTGACTTCCACTTGTCTAGACAGTTAAATGTCCATGGCTTCCTTTTTCAGTTTTTATATACTCATTATAATTCTTTTATTTATTTGGCACATTGATCCACATTGTGTCCTCACTTTAGGGCCTGCCCTTTTAGTGCCCAATCACACTCAAATGGACAGGACACTCACGACATTTATTTAGCAGTCAGGTTCTTCTGGTCTTCACTAGCTGAGGTAAAGTCTATATTTATTTATTTATTTATTTATTTATCTATTTATTTTATTTATTTATTTATTTATTTATTTATTTATTTATTTTTATGTGTATGATTGTACTGTCTGCATGTAGGTTGGTGCGCCCTTGTCGTGCAATGCCGCAGAGGTCAGAAGAGGTTGTCTGATTCCCCTGGAACTGGAGTTAAAGATGGTTCTGGGTTCTTAACCTCCATGTTGGTGTTGGGAACTGAACCCGAGTCCTCTGTAAGAGCAGTTGGTGCTCTAAACCACTGAGCCATCTCTCCAGCCCCCTGAGGTAAACTCTAAATGGTACTTAATAAACCATGAAAATGTTAAGACCTGTAGAAACCAAATTTATTTTTTCTTATTAGATAGTGTGGTCTCCCCTATTAAAGCTGTTGAATGTCCAGATCCACTGCCAAACATGGGGAAGAAGGGAGATAGTGATGAACTCACACTCATGATTGGACATCTGTTCACAAAGTATAAAGTGCTCTCGTAAAGCATCCACAAAATGAAGGTAGTCCAAGTGATAAAGACCAATTAGAGAATGTGTTCTATACTAGAGGAAAAGTCGGTTAGGAAAGTAACAGCAATACAATGGGAGCAGTCCAGTAAGTATTATTCCTTGGCATCACGAGAAGAAGCACACAGCCTACCTGTGGTGACAGCAGTGAGGTTCCCCACAATTTCTCAAGAACAATATTAATCTGTAGATGGATTTTTCTTTGGATTGCAAGCACAATAAAATTCCTGCATTTTTTTTTCTAAATATTCATGGGATTTAACCTCTCTCCCAAAAGTTATCCATCCCCTTTATGTTTGGGCATATTGCCTGCTAAAGGAAAGAGAAAAATCATTTTAAAATTAGTCAACATGCTTGTGCCTTATTGACATGGATGTGACCTCACTCCAGGGAGACTCTTCATATTTGATCTGTTTATGTTTTTTTCTTCACTCATGCCAAAAACAACATAAGATTTAGTAACTTTCCTATATAACACATGAAGAAAAATAAACCTTCCTTTCAGAGTTGTAAATATTAAACCTGATAAACCATTGTCAACACAGTATGCACAACACTACAGAAATTGCTACTCTGACTTCCCCAGTATTTACTACTCTTAAGTTTGGTTCTATGGATTACATAAACAAGTTCCCAGATGCACTTGTTGAAATTCTGCTGCTTTTAGGAGCTAAAGCTTGTTGGGTTACACTGTCTTTAAGCCAGGGAAAATTATAGAAGTTTAATTTCAGAAAAGAATGTAAGAGATTCTTTAGAAATAAACAACATAGTCTGTGGATGCCAAAGATAACACTGGCTTGATGCAGAAGACTGGCTGGATTGGGCATAGTTTTCCTTGGATAGGAGCCATATTCATGTTGTAAGACACACAAGCTACCCCATACAGATGCCAAGAAAGGGGACTGTTGAGAGTGAGAGCCAGCTAAGGCCAGGTTCAGCATGTGTGGAGGTGCTGAAAACTGAACCCAGGAAGGCAGGCTTCACCAGAGCACAGTTTATTTTAAAAATTGTTTTTCAACATTGAAAGGGAGTACTATGAGTGGCAGGATCAATTGAGGAGATACAAAGCTTCAAACACTGATATTTCAAGTTCTTTTTAAATTTATATCAGTTATTCACATGACACTGGGGATATATGTTCTCTTCCTGAGGATGTTTTATTCTCTCTACTGAGAATTTCTTAAAGAGCAATTTAATGTTCTTTGGTATTCTAAATGGCAGAAATTACATTATCAAAAGAGTATGCATATGTGTAGACACTCATGCACACAATGATGTGTTGTCAGATTGAGTTATTTCGTGCCAATCACAGCTGTTATACATTTTCTTTATGAAGAAATATCTATGGAATGTCAGACTTTTACTTGCAAAACAGATGAAAAATATCTCTATTAATATGTTTATATTGAAATGACAGTACTCGATGCTTCATATATCTCAATTTGTATTGTATTATAGTAAGGAAGTTTCATGGAAGAAGGAAATTAATGAAACTTCAGTGTTAAATATGCAATTCCTGATGGCTAATATACTGAAAACTGTTTACAAATATTGATTGGCCTTTTGCATTTCTTCTTTTGAAAATGTCTATTCAGCTCATTCAACTAATTTTGATTTTTTAATGTTTAATATTTGTGTATCTTTATATTATGCAGACTCTGATCTACTGTCACATGCACAGTTGCAAGGATTTATCTCCCATTACATTGGCTGTTTCTTTACTTTGTTGACAGTTTCCTCTGCTGTGCAGAGGCTGTTTGATCTCTGAAACATCATTTGTCAATTCTTGTGGTTATGTCCTGATCTTTAGAACCCTTTGGAGAAAGCTCTTGCCAATACCTGTATTTTGAAGTGTTTCAGATTATCAGAGTTTAAACTCGGTTGATCTTTCATCCATTTATGATTAGTATTTGTGTAGGATGAGGATAAGGATCTAGATGCATTCTTCCACATGTGGATATCTAGTTTTCCCAGAATCAATGGATGACAGTACTGCCTTTTCCCTCCAATACATAGATATCCTTGGGCTTCCATCTCACTCTGGGTAGAAAGACTCCTCAAAAAAAAAAAAAAAAAAAAAAAAGAAAGAAAAAAAAGAGAAAAGAGGGCCACAAATGGGAAAGAAAGAAGCAAAGGACCCTTTACTGCCAGATGACATGATCCTGTACAAAGACCCTGGGAAAACACCCTAGACTCCTACATCTGGTTGATAAACAGGTTCAGCAACGCTGTAGGATATGCAATTAACGGCCCAAATGCAAGTAGTCCTCCTATATACAAATGACAACCACGCAAATAAAGAGCTCAGGGAATCCTGTATAAAAGTCTAGAAACAAAAATCTTGGAATAGACCTAGCTAAGGAAGTGAAGGTCTTGTATAATGAGAACTTTAGAAAATGGAAATTAATGAAGATACCAGAAAATGGAAAGATCTCCCATGCACAGGGATCCATTGGATCAATGTTGTGAAAATGGCCATTCTACTAAAAACAATGGGTACAATGCACACTACACTTAAATTCCAATGCAGTTATGTGTAAAAATTGGAAACACAAAAACAGGATAACCTAAATAATCCTTAGTAATAAAACTGCCAGAATTATAACATCCCTGACCTCAAACTACACTACAGTGGTATAGTAATAAATGCAGAGTGGGACTGACATAGAAACAAATTGATCAATGGGAGGGATATCCTGAAGAACAGCATAAAAGTTGAAGAATGAAACTAGATCCACTTCTCTCACCCCATGTGGAACTCAGCTCCCAGACTGGAGAGATAGCTCAGTACCTAACAGTACTTGCTGCTTTTCTATAGAACCACCCATATGGTGGCTCAAATCTATCCATAACTTCATTTTCAGGGGGCTCGGTGCATGCTTCTGGCATCCTCAGGTACCAGAAGTGCACGTAGTACACTTACACATGTGGAGGACAAACATTCATACACGGAAAATAAAAAATAAATAAATAAAATTTAAAGATGTTAAACTCCAAATGGATCAAGAATCTCAGTGTAAGACCTGATGAAGGAGAAAGTAAGGAGTGCAATGGGACTTACAAGCACAGGAAAGGAATTTCTTAACAGGCCCCAATAGTGCCAACATTAAGAAAAACTTGTACAAAGCAGGGAGAACATCATTCCAGTGACAAGGAAGCCTACACAATGGGAAAGTATTTTACCAGGAATTGATCTGACAGAGTTCGAATCCAGAAATACTGGAAATGACTAAAAACATAAACATTAACAAAAAAAAAAAAACCCAATTTAAAAACTGAGCTTGAAACTAAGCAGAGTTCACAAAATGAAAACAAAAATGACTGCAAGACACTTTTTAAAAAATATAATACTTTTATTGATGATTTGTGTATTTCAGACATCATTTTTCAGTTAAATGTAGACATATTCCCCTTTCACTTCCCCCCCCACCCCAGTTCATGCATTCTGCCATACCTGTCCTACATCTTTCTCTCTGTCTTTTTAAAGTTTTTCTCTGCAAAGGTTTATTGTTTTGGGCAGAATTTAACAATATCAGTTCATTCTTTGACCCAGTCCTTATGTTGTTGTTGTTCCCTCCGAATTGTATTGTTTCGAAGTATGTCTATATACATGTCATATATGTACCAGAATTATGTCCTCCAGGAATAAATTGTATGTTAACTCTGATATATGTTGAGGAGTTCACATATTTTTCCTTTTAATTTTATATTACTCTAAAATATGTATATATGCCTTCCGCCCATATACATTAATTACCATGTCTGAAAGTAAGTGGTAAGTTAATTCTAGGGTTCATTAAGAGATTCTCATTATAACATCACAGTTGCTTTCAGCTAGAAAGAAATAACAATGTTGCTCAGCTTGCCTTTGAATTGGGAGATTTGGTACTAGCATCCACAAATGAGGGAGACCATTCCCTGTTTGGTTTTGGGGAGACTGTGTTACTTCACTTAGCATAAATGGCTTTGAGTTTCATCCATTTACCTGAAAAGTTCATGAAGACACTTTTAAGGATCCCAGAAAGCCATCAGCAGGATGCAGCTAAAATTACTACCATATTATCCCAGTCAGGATGGCCAAGCTAAAAGAAAAAATAAATGCAGTAGTGAATGTGCAGAAAGAGGAACATTTATTTTCACTGTGGTGGGAGTGTAAACTGGTACAAAAAGACTTTCTAAATCACACAGCAGCTGCACAGGAAGTAAGGTCAACAGTCAACAAATGGGACCTCATAAAACTCAAAAGCTTTTTTTTTGGTCTTTTCGAGACAGGGTCTCCCTGTAGCCCCAGCTGTCCTGGAACTCACTCTGCAGACCGGGCTGGCCTTGAACTCACAAAGATCCGCCTGCCTCTGCCTCCCAAGTGCTAGGATTAAAGGCGTGCACCACCACGCCTGGCCCAAAAGCTTCTTTACAGCAAAAGAAACAATCAAGGATTGATTGTGAAACATCTGACAGACAATTAACATCAAGAATACATAAACTACTAAAAAAAAAAAAAGTTAGAAGACAAATGACCTACTCAAAAGACGGAGTAAAGAGCTGAACAGAGACTTCACCAGTAAGGAAGTAAAAATAGCTGAGAAACATCTTAAAAAGTGTTCAACATCATTAATAATTAAGGAAATACAAATTAAAACCACTATCAGATATCATCTCACTCTGATAGTGACGGCATGGACAAAAGAAAGCCTGTGCTAGAGTTTCGTGAACTCACCCCGGCCCATCGAGCAAGGAAGGCTAGTTTCACTTCTCTTCCTCCACGTAAGATAAGCATCAGGACATTCCAGGCTTATCTTCATCCTGCCCTTCCCCTCCTTACTTCCTCCTCGTAAGATAAACAGGATGCTCGTTAACTACAGGAACCACAGGATGTTCCAGCCCACAGGACATTCCAAGCTTATCTTACTAACATGATAATTAGGGACTATGCTAGGAAGGGAAAGGATTGGATCAATTAGGGACTTGTAAATTAAGCCTCCTAAAAGGACCAATTAGGAAGAGACACATACCCCAGTAGGGAAGCCGGCACGGCATATAAGCCTCTGTAAACCTGCAATAAAGTGAGCTTGAGCTATAACACCCTGACTTGACTCCCTGCTGTGGTTGCTTTCAGTTCGGCAGCGCACTTACTCTTCCCCAGCCCCACTCCGTCGCGGGCCGACAGAGTGAAGATCTTCGGCGGCGAGGAAGCTGGAGAGGGTGGTCTTTGCCAACCACCTCTCTACAACCCCCGCATCTGGCGCCCAACATGGGGCTCGAAGACCCCCGAGACCCTAACGGCTAGCAATACGGCTGGGGCCAATTGGTCTCTCGGGTAAGTGAGTCCCCTCGATGGGAAACGCAACGGGAAAAGATAAGGACCCAGCACTTAAAGCGCTGAGATTGATGTTAAAATCCAGGGAATTAGAACTGACCGATGCGGTCGTGGAGCCTGCCTGGGACCACATCCTCTTTCTGACCCCCTGGGTAAGAGGGGCCAACCTTTTCTCCTGGGAAGTTTGGGGGCAAATATAAAAGCTGGCAAGAGAAAGAGAAAGGATTCTCGGAGCAGGACCTCCTTTGGGCTTTTACCCCATGATTGTGGCGCTTAAAGCCACTTTTCACCCCGACTCCCTCCCACCTCCTGGGGGTGGAATTTCAGCTTCGGAAGAGGTTGAGAGATCCCCTAGTCTCGGGGAGGAGGATACGGCCTGGGATGCCTTCACAACTGAACGGGTGGTAGACAAGGGATCGACCCCTGAGTGTCCAGACTACATAAGAGATTGATTCATTAAGCTGACTGTTTGGGAAGATATGAATGGTGACCGTAGACAGGCCTGTGCCGGCCTCAGGGACCAGACAATGCATTCCTGGTTAATAGCCACCCAGGACGTGGGAACTCAATCTCACAAGGCTCAAACCCTCACAGTGGCTTTGGCCCAAGCTTTATCTCTCCAAAAGGAAACAAAGACCACAGAGAGGGCTGAATCAAGAGGGAAATGTTTTGCCTGCAGTAAGGAAGGTCACTTTCGCAGGGAATGCCCAGAAAAGGAAAGACCAGATAAAGGACAGAGGAATCAGGGATTGCCCCCTGCTCCTTGCCCTAGATGTAAGAAGGGGTATCACTAGAAACGTGACTGCCAGTCCAAGTCAAATGTCTATGCAAGCTCTCTGTGTGTTAACTGTTCTCTCATGTGTCATGTGTATTCCTCTGTGTTGGTTTCTGTTAAAAGTGGCCACTTGAAAGTTTTTTCATTCTATATTGTGCACATAAATTAAGTTTACGTTTGGCATGCCTCTTAAACTTTTTCAAAGGCCTAATTTGAGCCCGGGTTCCTAAGTTCCTACAAAAAATTCCTACAAAAAGTTCTGAACTGGTTTTCTAAAGGTTTTGTTTGTTATCTGTTAAGACTGGATTTGGGGGCTGGAGAGATGGCCTAGCGGTTAAGAGCGCTGACCGCTCTTACAGAGGACCCGGGTTCGATCCCCAGCACCCACATGGCGGCCAAGAACCGTCTGAAACTCCAATTCCAGGAGAACTCCAATTCCAGGGGAATCCAACACCCTCTTCTGACCTCCGCGGCATTGCACGACACGGGTGCACAAGCTTGCATGCAGACAGAACATATATACATATACAAAAAAAAAAAATTAAAAAGACTGGATTTGATCTCCAAATTAAACTGGTCTAAAGTTACAGGTATTTAGCCAGGCATTGTGGCACACACCTTTGATCCTAGCACTTGGGAGGCAGAGGCAGGCGGATCTTTGTAAGGCCAGCCTGTTCTACAGAGTGAGCTCCAGGACAGCTGGGGCTACAGGGAGACCCTGTCTCAAAAGTATCCCCAATGTGGGTCTTGGAGACCAGTTTGATAAGCTAGAATCAGTGCAAGATGGGAAATTACACTTTCAATGAAGCTATGCTCCAGGAGGAATTGTTTTGTGATGTATGGCATGTGTTTGTTGACTCTGCTGTGGGTTGCCGTGGCTGTTGCGTTTCAAGTTGTGGCATGGAGAAAGTTTAACATCTCCAAATCAGTGAAGGCATGGGCTAAGGATGAACAAATTCTCCCATTGACTGGTGGTGAGCGTGTGGATGGCACTGATGGAGATTTGGCCTGTGTTCCGGAGACCCTTTCTCTGATAGGCTTTGAGAAGCTTGCATTCTCTTGTGGGTTTTCACCCACGCAGAGGGACACGATTATGCAGCCCATGAGTGCTGGTTTGGCTTCCCTGGATTGGGGGCATCTGTTGCTTCCCCAGCCTTCCCAGGTGGCGGGTATTTGAATTTGCCCTGCAGCCTGGGGTCCTGGCTCCCGCCTTCTGGCCACAGTTCAGGTGGGGAAGGTCACAGAGGCTGGAAGGACAGGCATGCCCACGGAGCATTTTGCAGCAAGCATTCCATAGAGGTGTTCCTAAAGGCTAGTCTTACAGACTGTGGACCTCCACCCTACCAAGGTGTATCAATTAAGCAATTCAAATCCATCTCAGCATGTTTAACTTAAATTCTAGAAGAATTTACAGGCCTTGAAGTTCTAACAAAACAAACTTGGTCCGATAATTGTTGTGATTATAAATAATTATTATCCTTCCAAAGTCCTTAATAGCAAAACAACTTTGGCCTGTCTACTTTTGGGAATCCTCAATCTTTAGATTTGTAAATAATATAGGGTCAGTTAGGCTTAGCAAAAGGACAGCTTAAGAATAATTGACCAGAAGGGACAGGATAGGGAAAGAATAGTAAACTTTATGTATAGTTCATTAAAGCCAAGTGGTTGCAAATGGGCCTGAGGTGGCATATGGATCTCAGCTGTTTTATGAGTTACTAGGACATTTATTCTAAATATGTAAAAATAACCCTATAACAGATTATAAAAATTTCATGTTTTTCATTGGACATCAAACGATATGGCTTTCTTCTCTTACAGGTCAACCTAACAAATCTTTCTTATGTGTGTATGTATGTGCACACACACGTGTGTATGGATGAGTGTACTTTTTGTGTTCTAAGTATATTATGTTAATAGACATGATAATATAAAAACATTGCCTCTAAGTTGGAACTGGCCCTTCCATCCTAAGATGGAAATTTATATTAAACAGTCAAAACATTGTTCGATTTCAACAAAGGTTATGGGTTAATATTGTTGATGTAACTAAACCAAATAAACTTCATGAGTTGACCCATCTAAACTGGAGGGGATTACAGGTAAGATTCCCCCATATACCGGTCTCAGAACTTAAGAAAATTGTACATACCTGCAAATCTTGTAAACCTTTTCTCAATGTTCCGCCCCTACAGGGGCCCAGAGTAAATCCCCGAGGCCTTCAAACAACAAATACAAAAACAAAAAGGGGGAGAGGACTGGTACTGCAGTCCTCACCTGCAGCTGGCAGGGGCATTATTAAACATAAATATTTTAAATTTTTCCAAAAATGTACATTAAAATAGATTTCAAAAACATTGGGGACAGTTACCCCAGACACCAGCAATACAGGTCTGGTGGAGAGATCCTCTAACCCAGCAATGGTGAGGCCCGGACCCGCTTATAACTGCAGGCCGAGGATTCGGCTGTATTATGCCAACAGACTGGAATACACCTATCTGGGTCCTGGCAAGGAACATCAAATATGACCTCCAGGAAACTTCTTAACCCCCAACCTAAGGATGAGCTCCTTAAGGTAAATCCCCTTGTTCTTACAGAAATGAATCTGATGCTCCTGGCCGTTGGAATTCTACTCCTAAGGCCCCATGGGAAGACTGAGTCATCAGACGAGTCACACAGGCCACCTGGAACTCACTCCGCAGACTGGGCTGGCCTTGAACTCACAAAGATCCGCCTGCCTCTGCCTCCCAAGTGCTAGGATTAAAGGCGTGCGCCACCACGCCTGGCCCAAAAGCTTCTTTACAGCAAAAGAAACAATCAAGGATTGATTGTGAAACATCTGACAGACAATTAACATCAAGAATACATAAACTACTCAAAAAAAAAAAAAGTTAGAAGACAAATGACCTACTCAAAAGACGGAGTAAAGAGCTGAACAGAGACTTCACCAGTAAGGAAGTAAAAATAGCTGAGAAACATCTTAAAAAGTGTTCAACATCATTAATAATTAAGGAAATACAAATTAAAACCACTATCAGATATCATCTCACTCTGATAGTACTAGCTAAGATCAAGGAAACAAAAGACACCAAATGCTAGAGAGGTTGTGGGGAAAGGGGAACACTCATCCATGGCTGGTGGGAATGTAAACTTGTACAACCACTATGGAAAGCAGTGTGGAGAACCCTTAAATGACTTAGAATGATCCTACCACCTGACCCAGTCATGCCACTCCTGGTTATATATCCCAAAGACTCATCTTACCACAAAGATATATGCACATCCATGTTTATTGCAGCTCTTTTCACAATATCGAAGAGCTAGAACCAACCCAAATGCCCCTCAACAGATGAGTGGATGACAAAAATGTGGTACATCTACTCAATGAAGTACTATTCAGTGGAAAAGAAAGATGGCATTATGAACTTTGCTGGTAAATGGATGGAGCTTGAAGTTGTTATGCTGAGTGAAGTAACACAGTCCCAGAAAGACAAACGGAGAATAGTTTCCCTCATTTGTGCATGCTAACACCAAATCCCCCAGACGAAAGGCAAGGTGAATGACATTATTGTCATGCTTCTGTTTATCTGAATGCAACTATGTTGTTATAATGTGAATCTCTCAACGGGATCTAGAAACCACCCACCAATTATTCTCAGATCCTGTAATTACTGTATATGGGCGAAGAGTATGTATCCATATTTTAGAATAATATAAAATGAATGGAGGAAAATGTGAATTCCTAAGCATAAAAAAAAATACTGAGAGAAAGATGCAGGACAGTTATGGCAGAATGTATGGTATAGGGTGGGGTGGGGTGGGGTGGGGGGAAAGGAAAGGGGAATAAACCTGAACTGAATTGAAAAATGATGTGTGAAACACACAAAACAGCAATAAAAATGGAGATAAAAAAGAAAAATGTACTTATGAAATGTTCATATAAATGGATGGAACTGGAAACAATCAGTTTGATTGAGGTAGCCCAGACCCAGAAAAGCAAACATCAGGTTCTTTCTGTCATATGTGGGTTCTACTTTTGAATCTTTAGATATATGTGTTTATATTGGAATACGTACCCATAGAGTTAAGGAATCCAGTAAGGGATTGTGGGAAAGCAGTGAATCTTTCAAGGTAAAGGAGGTGGAATCTAGTGCTATAAATGGGAGGAGATTAGCAATGGTACAAGAAGGGTTGGGGAAGGTGGATGAGGTAGATAAGGAAACATAGAGAGGTGACTAACACAGAAGTCCTTTTTTGAAAACCGTATGAAATCTTATTAATGCTGAAGCTCTCTAAAATATAAACATGTACATGTATGAGAAGAGGTTAAATAGAGGGGAACATGTTGTGATGATTTGAATGTTAAATGTCCTTTATAGGCTCCTGTATTTGGACACTTGATTCCCAGATGGTGGAGCTGTTTGGAGAGGTTATGGGAACTTTAGGAAGTGGAGACTTTCTGGACAACGTTTGAATCCTTTACCCACTTCCTGTTCCCTTTCTCTATCATGTAATGCCTTTCCCATCATTATGGAGTCCAACCTATAATACACTCTCTCTTCCTTAACTTGCTTTTGGTCATAGTAATTTGACATAACAGTAAAGTAGGGAGTGGAGGGAAAAGAGAGGGTAGAGGTGAAAAGAGAACATAGGGGAATATCTGGGGGAGGGGGAGGCCAGCAGGAGAGGATTGCACTGGGATGGGGGACAAGAACGAAGTGTGTAGGAGAATGCCCTAATGAAACCCTTACTTTGTATGCTAACTTAAAAAGTCAGCTACAACAAGGAAAATGGAAGGGCAATGTGTAGGTCCTGTGTCATATGACTGAACTTCTAAGTGTTTATCTAGAGACTTTATAGGCTGTGTTGTTTTTTTAATTTCATTTATTTTTTATGTGTATGAATGTACTGTCTGCATGTAGGTTTGTGAATTTGTGTCTTGCAATGCCACGGAGGTCAGAAGAGGGCGTTGGATTCCCCTGGAACTGGAGTTACAGACGGTTCTCAGCCGCCATGTGGGTGCTGGGGATCGAACCCTGGTCCTCTGCAAGAGCAGCTGGTGCTCTTAACCGCTAGGCCATCTCTCCAGCCCCTAAGCTGTGTTGTTTGTTACAAGAGTCTATCACTATAAAATGTCAGTATAAAGCCTTAATGAAAAGACCCAAAATTCACATCTCCTTCTGCAAATGTACCATTATGAAAATATCACTCTAGACGTTGATTTGAAATAAATACGATGCTTCTTTGGACTCTAGCCATATAAATATTATAAATATTATTTTTGCGGGGTTCTTATCAGCCTTTAAGGGCTGCGCTATCCCCCCAGCCTTCACCTTATAAAATTTGTAACAAGGTAGCTGGATATGGTGGTACACAGCTCTAATTCCAGCATTCAGAAGGCAGGGGCAGGAGGATCTTTACTAGATCTAGGCCAGCCTAGTCTATGTGGAGAGTTCCAGTCAACCTGGGGCTGCAGGGAGACCATGTCTAAAAATAAATTCTTAAGAAATAATTTATCTAATTTACAAGGGAGCATCTTACAATAGACAGTGTATAATCACCTTTTATCACACTGTAAAGTGCCACTATGCAGTGTGCAGACATTGTTATTAATCATGAACATCTAATAATGCCTATGCTGATGTCCCTCTAACAGATTCATTCTGTCAAAGAACTGATTGGGACTAAGCTAAGAGTTTCATTAAGTGCCTATTTTTAAAGCAACTTGTGAAAACCATGGAAATATATATGCACAGGCAATATGTAGTTGCCTGATTATTTCATTGCAATAATTCTAGGTGGAGCTAGTTTCAGATATCTGCCTTTACAATTAGAAACACTAGAGAACTCTTGAGATTGCCTCCTTCATTTCAAGGTATAACATTTGATATCATAAAATAGGAAAGGTTTATAGGAACACTAATTCTGCCTTGATTTGATTCTGTCTTTAACCTTTTAACTCACATGCAAGCAGCCAAATTGAAAGGAAGATTATAGACTCCAGTCAACATCAGCACAAGTAGTATACTTGTGTTAAATTTAGAGAAACGGCTGATTGAAATCTTAAGCTTTTGATTCTGTCAGTCTTGAAAGGTTATGTTTCAAGCATGGCATATGCTTACATCCAACAAACAAGGAGAATGGTTCATATCCATTTGATATTGTCTTATAAATACACTGGCTTATCATGGACACAAGATCAGATTTTCTTTAAAATATTTTATCTTTATTGTTTTTATTTTGTATTTATGTGCATGTTGTCAGTACATCCATGTCTGACTAGGGTGTCAGGTCCTCTGGAACTGGAGTTATGGACAGTTGTTAGCTACCATGTGGGTGCTGGGAATGGAACCTGTGTCCTCTGGAAAAGAAAATGATAGATGATTGATGTATAAATAGATGGATGAAAAATGATAGCTACATGGATGGTAAATAGATAATGAGCAAGAACAGTAAGCATTGATCAATGGATTATACATTATGGATGGATAGATTGATGACAGATGAATTAAATTTATAGGTGATAGAAGGATAGATAAATGATAGATTTAGGTAAATGATAGAGGATAAATAGGTGGTAGATAGATAATAAATACAATAGATAATAAGTACAGGAAGACAAACACAGATGATAGATTATTGAAAGATGAATAAATAGTAGATGATTTTAAAGGGTAAATAGACCAAAATGTAGATAATAGATAAAAGATAAATTATAGATAATAGATAGTATTTATCAACATAGGTAAGATATTGTATATAGATAGATCATCAAGAAATGTATATATGTAGTATGTCATCAAAAAAGTACAGAAATCAGAAAGTACATTTTCTTTGGGCATGCTAAACACCGAGGTTGTCTGGTGTATTTTGAAATGTTCAGTAACCTTCAATAAACTTGATCTCTCTCTCTCTTCCTCCCTCTCTCAGATATTAAGAATTTTATAACAAATGAAACATCATAATCTCTAAATATAAAATAATATTTTTTCTAAAGTTTAAAATCCTGTTTGATAGTTTTGTTGACAAATTGACAAATTTTATGTGTTTTACTGTCTGGCCTGAGTCTTACTGTCATTTCTTTAGGTTTTCTTAGAGTTTAGGGTTAGGGTCATGGATCTGTCTCTTATTGATTAGGGTTAGGGTAGGTTAGGGTTGTGTTAGTGTTAGGATTTGCTAGTTGTGAGGCCTGTGTCTATTACAGGCTTTTAATTGGTTAAAGCAGCTCATTTTATTATAATTTTTAATCAAATCATATATCAATTATATATATACATTATATATAATTTATTTACCAGCTTGTTTCAATGTTGTAGCACCAGTCTAATCATAATGAGAGGCTAGGAACCCAGTAGTTGCTCAGTCTGCCAGGCTTGCTGCCTCAGGGTTATGATCTGGCACCCAAAACCTGCAGGGTTCCTGAAGAGCCACTGGTGCCTAGTCAATGAGAAAAGAGTAGAAACACTTGACTCTGATGTCAGCAAAGGAGTCAGCAGCAGAAGCTCAACTGGCAGGCCTTTGAAAAGGTAGACCAAGCAAACAGAAAGTGAGTAATCTTCCTGCCTGGTCTACTACATTTAGGGTGGGTCTCTTATATCAATTAAAACAATGAGGAAGATTCCTCAGTGGAGAGACCAGTTAGGTGATTCTAATTTGGAGCAAGTTGCCATTAAAACCATCATATCACTCATCAATACAACTGACATTATTATGTAATTTTATGTTGCTTTCATTTGCTCTTTCTTGATAAGGAACTTGTTTGAGACGCTCATTGAAGTGATTCATTCCTGCTGGTGTATGTGCTGCTGAAGAGGAGCTTGGGTGTGTGGAGAGAGTTGGGACAACTGAATGCACCATTCAAGGTACACAATCGGAAGAAAATGAACATGACAAACACTTCTGAATTGCAACCCTGGGCTATTGGTTATAAAGTAGTGGAGTTTATTTTCTGCCTAGCCACTGAGAATTGATTATGGCATACACACTGAAGCCTTCTGTGTAATACAATGTGCCCACGATAGTCCATTCCTGCTTGTTGGAGGAGTGGAATGAGAGATTAGATCTGAGAGTTACATCACAGAGAAAGAAGGTTAAAATTTAAGGAATCAGAGCAATTAGAATATCTTGGGAAGAAAACACAAGGTTTGAATGAAGGAATGCCAGGGACATAGCTATGAAAATAAAGACAATTAGAATAAAATTTCTGTCATATAGTGATGTGTGAGTCATTTGTGACAGACCGAAGCCAAGCAAGGTTAGAAAGTAAAAGGAAATCCAGGGTTTTCCTTAGTATTTCTCATAATAGTTTTAATTTTTTTTATTTATTCTGCGAACAGATAGGCAGTCTGGCCTATAGCCACCTCTCACACCTTCCCAGGGAGGCCCTGCCACTAGACAGGCTGGCTGCTCATCCTCCTGAACCTCACAGCTCTGTTCCTTTGCAGTACATGTTCCAGCACTGAATCGTTGGTGTTATTTACCAGCTTTCTCTCTTCCCAGCCAAGTGCTTTTAATTACTCAATTTCATTTCTACCTCATAGTCATAATTAATGCAGATCCATTGATCACTTCTTTACTCAAACATTAAAAATTAGATTTACTTAGTAAATTAGTGGTTCCATAGAAATCATGTTATCAAAAATCGTAGATGTCTTATTCGCTCACACATTTCTATGTCTTCATTCCTTCTTAATTGCAACATTACAAAATGACCATTTTTATCACTGCTATTTGGATTTTCATATTAATTCCAATGAGAAATGTTGCTTCTCATATTATGGTTAATTCTTAATCATTTTAATCAATATTGAAACACTTACAAGGTAAATATTATTAGCAAAGATATTTAAAAATAGTTTTATATTTAATAAATATTTTAAAAGTTTTCTTTACACCTGTTTCATTTTGCTCTCAGTAAATCTAAATGGCATCAGGATAATTTTTTTAAATGTTACCATGGAATATAAAAAATGATATTTTGGCAATTATTCAGAATTATCAATCTCTGAAGAAATTGAAAGAAAGCTCATAATGAATTTTTTGATTCAGGCATTACAAGAGCTAAGTGGGCATAGTCAATGAAAATGCTCAAAAATCACTGCAAATGAGGCATAATACCTTTTTTTTTCTTTAAATAAATGTATAGCAACAAAGTTCCTTGTTTCTTCTCAAGGGAAATCATTGGAATGTGTGAAAAGAAAATACTAAGCTCAAAAGTTGTTACCGTATGAAGTCTGGCCCAAGATCAGAGAAAATATTTGATGATAAAGAATTGTGTGGCAAGGCTCTGGCTGCATTGCAGGTCAGACATGGAGATGTGCAGTCTCAGTTTTCACACATTACTCTCTCAGAAAATATATATGCGTAATTTTCAAATTAGTACCTGTTATTGTCCTCTGCACCTCTCCTGCTTGGATCTATATGCCACTTTACAGTATGAGGCATGCCGTGAGTTGAATACCACAGAGCAATAAACCAGCCATCTGGGAATACCATTCTCCCAAATTTCCAACCTTCATAGGCAGATGGGCACAGTGAATAAATCATATGGTTTAGCAAAGGGCTGAGAAATTCTTTAACAGAAAGCAGAACATAGTCTGTTTATACTGAGAAATGCCATGGCTGAGAAGTGAGTTGATGAGTCTGAATCAGTGCGGAGGTGAAGAGTCATCCAAACAAAGCAGGCCTGTAAGTACTTTGAAGAGGGGTACAGCTCCCCTTCTGATGAAGCCAGACTCCAGGTGCTAAACTCATAGGGATTATTTTATTATAAAAATTTTATCTTAAATTTTAACATATCATATACACCTAAGGAAATAAGAAAATGGAGAATTCAGCTTTTCTGTCAAATTTGTTTTCTTTCAGTAATTCACAAACTTTAGCATAGGCAAAGCTGGCTGGAAATATTTAGATGATATTATCCTTGTGCAACTAATGCCATAACAAACATCAGACACTGTTTTGTATGTTGTTGTTACACATTGTTAACATCTTAATCAAAATATTCATCAAGATAAAATAATAATTTTTAGTAGCCTCAGCAATTGTTTTTATGTCATATTTTTCTTTAAGCTATGACAAATACATCAGTGAACATCCATCTCTTCCACTTCCTTCTGCTTCTATCACATAGATCCTTCCCTCTTTAATTATCCCCCAAGATTCTTTTTTTTATCCCTCAGGATTCTTTATTTAGATTCAACCTCATCTCTTACCTGTACTTTTGCAAGTTAGTTATGGGGTTGTAGTCTGAAATTTTAGTCAGCACTTCAGCTCTATTTGTACTAAGAGGACATTAACCATTCACTCCCTTGCTTGTTTAGGCTTGATTTAATTTTTAAATCATGTGTAAGTGGAGAGTTGCACATGTACAAAATCCATAGAGGGCAGAAGAGGGCATTTGATGGCCCAGAACTAGAGTCATAGATAGCTGTCATAGATAGCAGTCATACATAGCTGTCATAGATAGCTATTATAGATGGATGTCATAGATAGCTGTCATAGACAGCTGTCATACAGAGCTGTCATAGATAGCTGTCATAGAGAGCTGTCATAGATTCTCATAGATAGCAGTCATACATAGCAGTCATACATAGCTGTCATAGATAGCTGTCATAGATGGATGTCATAGATAGCTGTTATAGAGAGCTGTCATAGAGAGCTGTCACAGAGAGCTGTCATAGAGAGCGGTCACAGATAGCTGTCACAGAGAGCTGTCATAGATAGCTGTCATAGAGAGCTGTCGTAGATAGCTGTCGTAGAGAGCTGTTGTAGAGAGCTGTCATAGAGAGCTGTCGTAGATAGCTGTCGTAGAGAGCTGTCGTAGATAGCTGTCATAGAGAGCTGTCATACAGAGCTGTCATACAGAGCTGTCATACAGAGCTGTCATAGATAGCTATCATAGAGAGCTGTCGTAGATAGTTCTCATAGAGAGCTGTCATAGATAGCTGTCATAGATAGCTGTCATAGATAGTTCTCATAAATAGCTGTCATAGAGAGCTGTCACAGATAGCTGTCATAGATAGCTGTCATAGAGAGCTGTCAGAGAGAGCTGTCAGAGACAGCTGTCACAGATAGCTGTCACACATAGCTGTCACAGATAGCTGTCATAGAGAGCTGTCATAGAGAGCTGTCATAGATAGCTGTCATAGAGAGCTGTCATAGAGAGCTGTCATAGATAGCTGTCATAGAGAGCTGTCATAGATAGCTGTCATAGAGAGCTGTCATAGAGAGCTGTCATAGATAGCTGTCGTAGAGAGCTGTCGTAGAGAGCTGTCATAGAGAGCTGTCATAGAGAGCTGTCATAGAGAGCTGTCATAGAGAGCTATCATAGATAGTTCTCATAGAGAGCTGTCGTAGAGAGCTGTTCGTAGAGAGCTGTCGTAGATAACTGTCGTAGAGAGCTGTCACAGATAGCTGTCACAGATAGCTGTCACAGATAGCTGTCACAGATAGCTGTCGTAGAGAGCTGTCGTAGATAACTGTTGTAGAGAGCTGTCATAGAGAGCTGTCATAGAGAGCTGTCATAGAGAGCTGTCATAGAGAGCTGTCATAGAGAGCTGTCATAGAGAGCTGTCATAGATAGCTGTCATAGAGAGCTGTCATAGAGAGCTGTCATAGATAGCTGTCATAGAGAGCTGTCATAGATAGCTGTCGTAGAGAGCTGTCGTAGAGAGCTGTCATAGAGAGCTGTCATAGAGAGCTGTCATAGAGAGCTGTCATAGAGAGCTATCATAGATAGTTCTCATAGAGAGCTGTCGTAGAGAGCTGTTCGTAGAGAGCTGTCGTAGATAACTGTCGTAGAGAGCTGTCACAGATAGCTGTCACAGATAGCTGTCACAGATAGCTGTCACAGATAGCTGTCGTAGAGAGCTGTCGTAGATAACTGTTGTAGAGAGCTGTCATAGAGAGCTGTCATAGAGAGCTGTCATAGAGAGCTGTCATAGAGAGCTGTCATAGAGAGCTGTCATAGAGAGCTGTCATAGATAGCTGTCGTAGAGAGCTGTCGTAGAGAGCTGTCATAGATAGCTGTCGTAGATAACTGTCGTAGAGAGCTGTCATAGATAGCTGTCAGAGAGCTGTCATAGAGAGCTGTCATAGAGAGCTGTCATAGAGAGCTGTCATAGATAGCTGTAATACAGAGCCCAGTGACAGACATACTGTGGACCACATCACGTGCTCTGCAAGAGCAGCAAATACTCTTAACTGCTGAGTTGACTCTGAAGCCCTGTCATATCTATCTCATAAAATCTAAAATGACATAGATCGCCAGGCGTGGTGATGCACGCCTTTAATCCTAGCACTCGGGAGGCAGAGGCAGGCGGATCTTTGTGAGTTCAAGGCCAGCCTGGTCTACAGAGTGAGTTCCAGGACAGCTGGGGGCTACAAGGAGACCCTGTCTCGAAAAGACTAAAAAATAAATAAATAAATAAATAAATAAAATGACATAGATCAAAAATTACACCAGCTATCATGAAGCCTTGGTAAGTGGAAAGTATTCTGTCAATTAAACTAGATTACAATTGATTCTACTGATCTAGAATGTCTGTTTTTTTAAATAAGATATTTTAACATATATTGTCCTAAGTTCTTACCATAGTCCATTCCCATGTATAAATTTATGTGTATACTATCTAGTCATATAATTCTTAAGTCAACTTCATAATTACCACTGCACTTATCCTTTCCAGCTTACAACCTTTAACATAATGTTTTCTCAGTCAATATTGTCAGTTTTACCATGAAGAGCATTTTCAGTACAGCAAAAAACTTAATTGTTATAGCTGGGCGTGGTGGCACTCACTTTTAATTTCATCACTCAAGAGGCAGAGGCAAGCTGATATTTGTGAATTCAAGGCCAGGCTGGTCTACATAATGAGTTCCAGGCCAGTTTGGACTACAGAGAAACCCTGTCTCAAAAAGACTCCACCCCCAATTTAATAGTTATATATCTGTTTTAGCATTTGAAAAATGTGCAAAAGTTAACTAGTTTTACAAAAATCTCTTAGGACGTAAGTGTCAATTCTCAAAAAAACAAACAAACAAGCAAAAAAAAAATGGGGGAGGCTCTAAGTTTCGTGAATGAAACTAGGGATTAATTTGAACATTTGAATGATACAGTTCTTACCAGCCTGAATCTGGTGTCTGCACTTCTTTGTTCCCAGGTCCAATAGCACTGTTGGGATTCTGGTCGCAAACTATCTGGTTTCTGTAGATAAACAGGGGAAATATGGAGAAACTTTAATGGCTTTTCTTTGAATAAAGCATGATTAGATCCAATAAATAATATACAAAGAAATTGTTAGAATCTCTTCCGTATAAACTTGAAATGGATATTTTATACAACACATGTCTAAAAAAAACTCCATAAAAGGAACATGTGTTATAAAGTTTGCTAATTTTATTTTGAGAAAATTAATATTATGTACCTGATTAGTGTTCCATGAGAACTACAAGGTAACATGCACATTATTTTTGTTTGCTTGTTTGTTTTTTGATTTGGGGTTTCATTGTAGCCCCAGCTGGTCTAGAACATGTTATGTTGACCAAGCTGGCCTCAATCTCACTGAGCTTTGTCTGCTTCTGCATCTGAAGTACTAGTATTAAAGTCATGTGCCACCATACTTGGTCATAAGTTATTTTGACTGAATCTAAATATCCCAAAGATTTGTATTTCCATATTTGATTAATCAAGTTAATATTTCATAAATGCAAATGTTAACTCTAAGACCTATTAAGCACAATCATTTTTGATAATTTATTAACTGCATTGTTAATTAAATATTTTAAGAACATTGATTAATAAAACATTGACCTTGTTATATAATGGTGCACTGCTGGTGACTAGGATAAATAGACTTGGTATAACTGGAGCTCAGGAACCTTGGAAGGCAGCTATGTTTTAGATAGCCTGAACAGAGTATATCACAAAACTGTGCCAGGCAGCACATTGCTAGGCTGATAAAAGAGCAGCTGCCCACCAAAGCTCTAGAGCCCTGTGTTCTAAGAAGAGACATCCTGGTCAATTGACTTTCAATTATTATCTGCCTTACAGTGATTCTCTGTAGAAAGCCTCTCCCAACTTCTCTATTAAGGTCACATGTCTCCTTGTTCAAAACTTCTCTTGGAATGTTGCTTCTGTGCAAAATTGCTGAGACCTGTCAATGTTTTGTCTATATAAACCTGAGTCCTTGGGAAAATAAGCTGATGTTCTACAAGATACAGTCATGCCAGGAGTGAATCATTGTCACCCTGCAGGGCTCAAACCTTGGCTCCCTGGGGGTGATGGGTGTATTTGTAAATAGCAGAGGCCTTTCACAGTGCACATCTAATATGGTAGTTAATTTTCATTGTAAATTTGACTTGATTTGCAATCATCTAGAGACCTCACCTCTTGGTGTATCTGTGAGGATGTTTCTAGTAATGTTGAACTGAGAAGAGACCCATCCTGATCATGTTGATGCCATCTCAGGGGCTGGCTCCTGGCTCGAATCAAAAAGGGGAAAGTAGAAAGAGACTTGTGCTCTGGCATCTCTAACGCTGCTTCCAGGACATAGGTGGCATATGATTATTTACCTCCCTCAAACTTTGACCTCCACTTCAGGGAAGAATTCCTGGTTTTTGTCAGGTATTCAGTTGCAGCAAGTAAGTAAGTGACATAGAAAAGTTCCTCTGAGGATCTGACTTGTGACTGTACGCAATCTAACCACTGGATTAGCGGGCCTTCTGAAACGGGTTTTCTGGAAGACCCATCAGCTACAGAAGCCAGGGCTGCTGACAGCAGAGCTTTGCAACAGCATTTTCATGGCACTCGAATTTAAGGCCTGCAGAGTACACATGAAAGGAAGCGATGGAGGTCTGCACCACAGATTCAGAGGCCATATGTAAGGAAGCAATGGAGGCCTGAGCCATGGATTCAGAGGCCACATGTAAGGAAGTGTTGGAGGCCTGTGCCACGGATTCAGAGGTTACATGTAAGGAAGCAATGGAGGCCTGAGCCACGGATTCAGAGGCCACTGAGAGCAGACAATTTGTGGCACATTGTTTATTTTTTCTTTTGCAGTGCACAAAATAAAACAATATTCTTTATAGAAAATAAAAAAAAGAAAATAGGGGATTGCCTTGAATCAGAGAAGAGATCAGAGAATTTGCAATTTTTAACCATGTTCAAAACATTTAAATTGTTAAGATCTGGGAATTTTTAGAGATAGAATAAATGTATTTTATATTATGTGATGATTATAATCCTTTGAGGACCATGGGTGGATTGCTATGATTTAAAGTGCTACACTGGGTGTCAAATTGAAAAGGGGTTAACTTTCCTTGTCAGTTTAACTTGATTTAGAATCAGTTAGGGAGCATTGGAGGAAGGGGATGTCTGTGAAAATGTAGCCATCAAAATTTAGCCTAGATGAGCGGATCCTTCCTTAATGTGAGTGATATCATCTCATGGCCTGTGAGTAAAGTAGAGAAATAAAGCTGAACCCTAACTGACTGAGCCTTCATGACTTTATCACAATTATAGGCTATCCTCCCAAACTGTGAACAAAAATAAACTTGTGTTTTATCAGGTATCTTTTCAAAGCAACAGGAAAAATAAGATAAATGATTGCTTTTAAACAGAGTTTTCCTAACAGTGGATATAGTTCAAATTCTTTGTAAACATATATTTATAAATATTGGTTGCCATTTCTCAACACACTATTGAATCAAACACTGGTAATCTTTACTCATCTAAAATATTTAAATGATCTCATTAAACACACATCCACTGATTTGTGTACTGCTCCATGGCTTGCCTCTTCACTGCTTAGCCAGTCACAATAAGCCCATCCTGTGCTGGCCCTTCATGAGCCCAGGCCCTTTCTAGCTGCAACTCTGACAGCAAAAGAATAGCAGAGTGAGTTACCAGGATCCTACCAACTGGATCACCAACCACCTATTTTGTGACCAGCCCCATTTGTACTGTGCCAGGACTCATATCGTCCTTGCTTCCCTAGTCAGAATCTATACTCTTAATCTTCATCATCCTAATTTGGGCAGGGGACCTTACGTCCTGCTGGACAGCTACTCACTTGCCAGCCAAGAACCATCTGGTGCCTCCAAATAAATTAAAATGCAGAACCTGAAGCATATCCCAGCTAACTATCCATACCTCACCACAAAGCAACTAAGCTACCTCAGCAAGAAATGCAGAACTAAGCTTCAACTCAACAAAGCAGGCTAGAGTTTTGTATCAGATATACAACCAACAAAAGAAATCCATATTCCAAATTGACAATGCAAAAACACAAATAATGTGATATAACAATGTATGACCTAAACTAAATCCACCAGCCCTACAGAAGCACATTACAAAGAAGTATCCAGAGAAAATCAGAATTAAAACAAATTAAAGAATTCAATGAACTCAAAAAAATGAAAATAAACTTATGGCTAAAGTTCAAAAAATACAAAAAAATATGGATGAATGAAATGACAAAGATAATTTAGTATTTGTAAAGTGAACTCGCCAAAGACATAGAAATATTGAAGAAATGGAGATGGAATTGAAAAACTCAGTAAGCCAATTTGAAATGACAAGCAAAAGCATCACGGGCAGAATGAATGAAATGGAAAGCAGACTATTAGCAGTAGAGAACAAAATTGAAGAAATAAAGCATAAGCTATGAAAACAATTAAAATACATCAATGGACTATGCAGTAAATTTGGGCCACAATGACAAGAACAAATGTATACATCATAGAGGAAGAAGATTCTCAGGTCAAAGACATTCATCAGATCTTCAGCAGGGCTTTAAAAGAAAATGTACCCTGGGCTGGAGAGATGGCCTAGCGGTTAAGAGCGCTGACCGCTCTTACAGAGGACCCGGGTTCGATCCCCAGCACCCACATGGCGGCCGAGAACCGTCTGAAACTCCAATTCCAGGAGAACTCCAGTTCCAGGGGAGTCCGAGACCCTCTTCTGACCTCCGCGGCGTTGCACGACACGGGTGCGCAGACTTGCATGCAGACAGTACATTCTACACATACAGAAATAAAAAAAAAAAAAAAAAAAAAGAAAATGTACCTAAAATAAGGAAAGACTTGCCCATGGAGATACATAAGGAACACAGAGAAGGAAGACAGAAAATACCAGAACAGAAAGTCCCTACAACATATCACAGCAAAAATACTAGATGTCTGGAACAAAGAGAGGGTACTGAAAGCTATGAGAGAAAACCAAGAAGGTGCATATAAAACTAAATCTATCAGAATTATAGCTGACTTTTCAAGGAAAACTATAAATCCAGAATACCTGGATCAATGTTTTCCCAGTTCTAAATGATCATGGATACCATCAAAGATTACTTTATCAAGCAAAATTGTCTATTATTGAAGGGGAAAGAAAATTCTTCCATGACATGAATAGGATGAAAGCATTCATGCCACCCAACCCAGCCCTAAAGAGAATACTCAAAGCAATACAGAGGCGTGACTAAAACAATGACAATACCCAAGAGGATACTTAAAAAATTAAAGGTATAATTATGGAGAGACAAAATAATACTAAATATTAAAACACAAAATAAAATGACAGTAACCATTACTTATATTTCCAAATTAATTTAAGTATCAATGGCCTCAACGTCTCAGTAAAATGACATAGACCAGTCCAATGACTTAAGAATCAAAATCCATCTTTTTGTTGTTTAAAAGAAACTCATCTAACTTTCAAGGATAGGCACCACTTTAGGGTGAAAAAAATTTTTCTAGCAAGTGAAACTAAAAAGCAAGCAGGAATTCCTATTCTAATAACTGAAAAAGTAGAATTCAAGCTAAAATTTATTAAAAGATATAAAGAAAGTACTATATTCTGATCAAGGTGACCATCAAACAAGAAGTCATAACAATAATGAACATGTATGCACCCAACTCTGACTCACCCAGTTTCTTAGAAAAATTATTGGACTTCAAGATGGCACAGATTAACCACAGATCAGTACTAGTAGGTAATTTTAATATCACACTTTATCCAATAGACAGTTCAACAAGACAAAGAATAGATAAGCATCTGAATAAAACAATAGCATACATCAAATGAATATATCAGAAATCTATAAAATATTACACTGAAGAATACATATTCTAAGCTGGGGCTCAGGTATGGGCCAGTGGGCAGGCAGGTCAGCTAGGAGCAGAGACCCCTGGTAGGTGAGGTGCAGACTTTAGCCTGGGGTACATAGAGACTGCTGCTGGGCCACACCAGAGAACTGGGGCACAGGGTCCCGGTGCTGAAGCTAAGCAAATAACCCCCACCAACAACAACTGGAACTCCAGAGGGAGGTTCCAGTAAGTCCTACATCCAACCCAGAAGAGCTGGCTGGCAGCAAAGGACATACAATCCTCAGAAGGTGTTGTTTGGGCTGTTATCCACCCAGTTCTCGTGGAACCTAAAGGGAAGAATGAACTATACCTTCCAATATATAACCAACCTAAGCAAGTCAACACTGCATAAATAAGGAGACTACAATGAAGGCACCTGAAGGAATCATGGAAAACAATCCTCCAACATGGTGAAGAGGCACTAGAGATTTGCACCAGAATACAGGCAAAAAGTAAATGATAGGCCAAAAGCACAATGAAAAAACAATATGGGAAAAGCCCAGAATAACCACACACCAAACTCGACAGAGCCTGTGGAGGACCCCTAAAATGAGATCTCTGTAGAGATAGCCCAGAATACAGATTGTAAATTAACAATCACAGATATATTCAAAAAAATAATAGAACTAAGGAGAAAGAATGAAAAACTCAGAAAGGACCTAGAGGAAGATAATGAGAAACTCCAGAAGGAAGTGGAAACACTGAAAAGAACCCATACTGAAATGAAAATGGAAACCATTGACCAAAACAAGGAGCTACAAGAAAAGATTGAGAAGCTCCAAAAGCACCTGGAAATGATAAAGAAAGCACGGGATGAAATGAAAAAGAAAATCGAACACTCATCCAATCAAAAGGAAAGAATGGGAAAAAGCCTCAGAAGCAGAATTGAGGAAGCAGAAAAAAGAATATCAGACCTAGAAGATAACACAGAAAAACTAAAAAGCTCAAGTAAAGATTATGAAAAGTTTAAAAATACAAAAGAATGGAACAACCAGGAAATGTAGGACATGATGAAAAGGGATGGAGGAAGGAGAAAAATCCCAAGAGAATGTTATTGATCAGATTGTCAACAGAATAATAGATGAAAATTTCCCCAAACTAAAAACATACAAACCCATACAAATACAAGAAGCACATAGGACACCAAATAGACTGGACCAGAGAAGAAACTCCCCTCCCCAAATCATAGTTAAAATGTTAGATGCCCAAAACAAGGACAAAATTCTGAAAGCAACAAAAGAAAAATAACAAATTACATATAAGGGGAAACCTATCAGAATTACAGCTGACTTTTCAGCGCAAACTATGAAAGCAAGAATAATGTGGACCAAAGATTTCCCAATGCTAAATGACTATCAATGCCAACCCAGGTTACTATACCCAGCAAAAAATGTCAATTCTAGTTGAAGGAAAGAAAAAAACCTTCCATGATGTAAACAAGATGAAAGAATATAAGTCCAGAAAATCAACCCATCAGAGAATACTTGAAGAAATTCAAAGGACAGAGGAAGAGAGCAAATAACCTCAGACACCTTGAAAGAGAAATTAATAAAAGCAGAACAGCAGAAGTAGAAACCTAGACTAAAAATGCAAATGGACAATAAGGAGAAAGGAAGCAACACACATCTCTCAATTATAACCTTAATATTAATGGATTAAACTCCCCAATCAAAAGACATAGACTGAGAGGATGGATCGGGAAACAGAATCCATCTACATGCTGTCTACAAGAAACCCATCTAACCCTTAAGGATAGGCACCAACTTAAAGTGAAAGAATGGAAAAAAATATTCCAAGCAAATGGTACCAAAAAAAAAGCAGGAGTTGCTATTTTAATATCAGACAAAATAGACTTCAAAGTAGAAGCAATTGGAAGAGACAAAGAGGGCCATTGCATCCCTATCAAAGGGAAAATTGACCACAAAGACTTCACAATCATGAATACATATGCACCAAACTCCAGTGCACCGATCTTTATAAATATAACTCTTCAGGCCCTTAAGGCACAGATTAACCCCAGCACACTCAGAGTAGGGGACTTCAATACCCCACTCAATCCTTTGGACAGATCAACCAGGCAAAGAATAAACAGAGAGACATCTGAACTGAACAATTCATTATAGCAAATGGACTTCACAGACATCTTCCAAATATTCCACCCAAATACCAGAGAATATACTTTCTACTCAGCACCCCATGGAACATTCTCCAAAATTGAACACATACATGGACATAGAAAAAACCTTGACAAATTAAAAAAAATTGAACTAATTCCATGCATTCTGTCAGACCATAGTGTAATAAAGCTCAATATCAACACCAGGACAAGCCCTGCTACCTATAGGAAGACATGGAGACTAAACAACACACTCATGAATAATGAATGGGTCAAGGAAGAAATAAAGAAAGAGATAAAGGCATTCCTGGAACTAAACGACAATGACATTAAAACACAACAAAACAAATGGGACATGGTAAAAGCAGTCCTAAGAAGGAAGTTTATAGCCCTGGGTGTCCACTTTAACAAAATAGAAAGAGCACAAATAAATGAGCTAACACTGCAGCTAAAAACACTTGAAAGACAACAGCAAATGAACCCTAAATGCAACAGAGAGGAAGAAATAACAAAAATCAGAGCAG
This sequence comes from Rhizomys pruinosus, assembly GCA_009823505.1. Lineage (NCBI taxonomy): Eukaryota > Metazoa > Chordata > Mammalia > Rodentia > Spalacidae > Rhizomys > Rhizomys pruinosus. The sequence continues at coordinate 4,468,262 of VZQC01013012.1, read as the reverse complement.
AAATCAATGAAATAGAAACAAAGAAAACAATACAAAAAAATCAATGAATACAAAAGCTGGTTCTTTGAGAGAATAAACAAGATAGACAGACCTCTAGCCCAGTTAACCAAAAGAAAGAAAGAACAACCCCAAATCAATAGAATTCGTGATGAAAGGGGAAATATCAAAACAGACAATGAAAAGATCCAGACAAACATATGGGAGTACTTCAAAAACTTATACTCTACCAAATTTGAAAACCTAAGAGAAATGGATGAATACCTCCAATCCAGGGAATCACCAAAGCAAAACCAAGAAAAGACTGACAGCTTAAACAGACCCATAATATTGAAGAAATTGAAAATATAGTAAGAAACCTCCCAAATAAAAAAAGCCCAGGCCTAGATGGTTTCACAGCAGAATTTGAGCATATACAATTTCAGTCACCTTATATTTGACAAGGGGGCCAAAAAGATTCAATAAAGGAAAGACAGCGTCTTCAGCAAATGGTGCTGGCAAAACTGGATCACCACTTGTAGAAGAATAAAATTTAACCCCTACCTCTCACACTGTACAAAATTCAACTCCAAATGGATCAAAGACCTCAACTTAAAACCCAAAACTCTGAAGGTGTTAGATGAGAAAGTTGGCAGCCACTTACAAGACATAGGTGTAGGAAGAGACTTTCTAAATTAGACAGCAGCTGCACAGGAAATAAGGGGGACCTTATTAAACTCAAGTTTTTGTATGGCAAAAGAAACATTCAGGGAAGTGAAGAGAAAACCTGCAGAGTGGGAGGAAACCTTCACTGCTGATTCATTGACAGAATATTAACTTCCAGAATATATAAACTACTCAAAAAACAAAGGATTAAGAAAACAAATGACTCACTCAAAAGATGGAATAAATAGCTGAGCAGAGAATTAAGCGAGAAAATGGAGATGGCTGAGAAACATCTTAAAAAGTGTTCAACATCACTAATAATTAAGGAAATGCAAATTAAAACTAATTTAAGATATCATCTCACCCCAATAAGGTTGGCTAGGAACAAGAAAACAAATGATACCAAATGCTGGAGAGAGTGTGGGGAAACGGGAACACTCACCCACTGCTGGTGGGAATGCAAACTTGTACAACAACTTTGGAAAGCTGTATGGAGAACCCTTAAAAGACTCAAAATGAGCCTACCACCTGACCCAGCCATACAACTTCTGGGTATATATCCATCAGACTCTTCCTACAGCAGAGATACATGTGCAGCCATGTTTATTGCAGCTCTCTTCACAATAGCAAAGAGCTGGAACCAACCCAGATGCCCCTCAACTGATGAGTGGATACAGAAAATGTGGTACATCTACACAATGGAGTATAGTAATGCAGCTGTAAAGAAAGATGACATCATAAAATTTGCAAGTAAATGGATGGAACTGGAAGATTTTATGCTAAGTGTAAGTAACACAGTCAAAGAAAAACAAAAGACGAATGATATCTCTCATCTGTGGATGCTAGTACCAAGTACCTATGTGTAAGACAAAATGAGCAACATTAATATTATATTCTTCATGATCTAAAGACAACTGTGCTCTTGTACTGGGAATCCCTACACAGGTTCTAGAGCTGACCTAACACGTATTTTCAGACTTTGGATTTTTAGTATATGATGAAGGGTATGTGTGCATCTGAGCAATGTGGGATTAAAATGGAAAGATGTGAATCAATAAATATGCTATAGAAATAACACACAGTTTGTTTCCAAAGGATACAATATTAATATAGGTGCAATGTAACAGACTGGGGCAACTTAGCCTTTCTGGGTTCTTTTTTTTTTTTTCTTCATTCTACACACATTTCTATTTTTTTAATTTAATTTTTTATTGATGCTTTGTGCATTTCGTACATCATTTTCTAATTCAGATCAGGCATTTTTCCCTTTCCCTTCCCCCTCACCCCCACCCCATCCCAGATCATGTATTCTGCCATAACTGTCTTGATTTCACCCTTTCTGGGTTCTTAACAAAACAATCATACCTGAAGTCCCTACCAAAATGGCCGAGGGACCTGGGGGACAACTTTGTTCCTTGCCCTCAGAGGTCAATCAAGTCTTAGGGGATTATACATGGGGTCATCTCTTGAAAAGTCCTACAGAGGTGGGTCACCATTCTTCCTTTTCAGGAAGGTCTTGGAGAGCCACTAAGGGGACTTCAGCCAGTGTCCAGTCTATGAAGAGGAAAGTCTGCTCATCCTTCAGAAAAGGAAGCCTGGTCTAGCAAGACCTAATTTTGTCCTCATGTGGATGGAATTGGTGGATGAGGAACTGAAAGAAGCAGGGCCTCCCCCCACCCCACCCAAAAAAAAAAAAACCAGAGAGACCTGAGGACCAGATCCTCAACTGACCTCAACAAAACAAAACCTTGGTTAATCTTGGCTATCTGTACGGCCTTAAACATCCAGAAGGAAAGTACAACCAGAAATAAATAATCAATAAGATCAGGGAAATTGTAATGCAGACACAAAACTTGAGATCTTAGTAAAAAGACGAAAAGAAAGAGAGCACCATTGTTCAGCCTGTCTTCAATTCTTACAGGCAGGAGCATATTCTCTGTGGATGCCACTGCTTTTTGTAGTCCTCAAAGACATGACATACAGCTTTTTTTTTTACTTTTTAGCCTTCCAATGTGGACTGAGGACTTCTGAGATACCCAGCTTGTGAACTAAGCAGCTAATGGGAATTCAGCCTTCTCAGAATATGGACTGCCATTGTTGGATTACCTTGGCAGTATCATGGAGGCCAACCCAGGGGGATCAAGACAGGACGTGTGCTTACTGGACTTCATTTGGGGGCACAATATTTAAAGCAGAAGCATGTCAGTAAGGGTTTCCTTCTCCATAAGGTTTTTTTTTGTAGTGTAATGTCTTAACCGTAGTCTACCATCAAATATTTTAGGAGCATCTTTAATGTTTAGATAGTATATTAGCAGCATGAAATAATTATATCATAAATTCTCAAGCAGAGGCAGTCTATTGCAAGGACCTTCTTTGCTGACAGGTATCATAGGATGTTTTAAGTTAGAAAACTGAATAGCAACACTGAATACTGTAGAAATGCACTTTCCTCAATAATACTTGAGTTGTTGCAATATTAGATTATCCATTTGGTTGTTACAGAAAATTCTTAACTGTAATTGATGGTTGTTGCCGTAATAGTACATTGCGTGTATTTCTACCTCTAGTAATGGGCTTTATGTGCTAGATTACAATATCCTTGAGCCTGGGCAACCGCACAAGTCATTGTAAAAAGAAACATGGTTTACTTGCACAAAAATGATCAGATTTGAGAGATCATTAATGCACTTGACGTGGTTTTTGTGGGTGTGAACCAAATGGTGAGAATTTTAATTGTTCCCTTATTATAGTATTGAAATTAAGTCTACTTAATTTATCAAGTCATGTTCATGCCCTGATTTTATATACTTGTATCAATCAATAAACATTGTGATACTTGAAAGAAAATACACATTCTACTCAGTATCATATGGAATTTTTTGCTAAAATGGAACAAAGAACTGGGAACAAAACAAGCCTCAATGAATGAAAAAAAATCAAAATAATTATATGTATTCTATAAGAACACAATCCAATAAAGCTTAAAATCAGTAGAAGAAGCTCTAGCAACTACAGGAATTCATAGAAATTATGTAACATTCTCCTGAATGAACAGGTCAAAGAAGAAATCAATAAAGATATAAAAGTATGCTGAGATCTCCCGAGACCAGCTGAGGCAAGCACAGGTAGGTAGGCAGCAGCTGGGTGCTTCAGCAAGGCTGATTGTTGATTGATTTAATATAGTTAATCCGTTAATCCAGTTGTCTTTGGCTTAATTGGCTTTTGTTGCTGTGGGGTCAGAGTTATCCTCCCAGCTGGTATAAAAGGTAAGGTTTTGTGAGTCTCAAGATCTGAGATCTCGAGAGACCAGCTGAGGCAAGTGCAGGTGCCAGGGCTAAAAAGCCCACCCACAGTCCCCCCCACCCCACCTGGGATTACAAAGGCATCTGAAGGAGGCAAGCAAAGCAAGCCTTCAACACAGTGAAGAGGCATTTAGGACTTACAATGGAATATAGGCAAGGAGAAGCTCATATGCCAGGAGGAAGAAGAAGGGACAACATGGAAAAGGGGCAGGATAATCCTGCGTCAAGCTCTACCAACCCAAAGTAAGATTCCTACAGTGGGATCCCCCTGGGGATGGCCCAGGACAGAGATATCAGAAAAACAACTGGGAACATATTTAAAGAACTACAAGATTATAAAGAGCAAATCAAAGAAATAAGAAAAGAGAATGAAGAACTCAAGAAGGACCTAGAAAGAGAGAATGAGAAACTCCGGAAGGAACTGAAAACATTGAAAAGATCCCATGCTGAAAAAGATAAGGAAAACAACCAGCGAAGCAAAGAGCTACAGAAAGAGATTGAGAAGCTCCAAAAACAAGTAGAAATACTAAAGAAATCAGAAGAGGAAATGAAAAAGGAAATCAAACACTCATCCAATCAAGAGGAAAGGAATGGAAAAAGCCTCAGAAGCAGAATGGAGGAAGCAGAACAAAGAACATCACACTTAGAAGATAACACAGAACAACTAAAAACCTCAAGGAAAGATTATGAAAAATTTAAAAATACACAAAAATGGAACAACCAGGAGCTGTGGGACACTATGAAAAGATCAAACCTCCGCATCATAGGAATAGAGGAAGGAGAAGAATCCCAAGAGAAAGGTATTGATCAGATCTTCAACAGAATAATAGATGAAAACTTCCCCAAACTAAAAAAGGACAAACCAATACCAATACAAGAAGCACATAGAACTCCAAACAGACAAGATCAGAAAAGAAATTCTCCACGCCACATCATAGTTAAAATGCTGGACACCCAAAACAAAGAGAAAATTCTTAAAGCGACAAGAGAAAAACAACAAGTGACCTATAAGGGGAAACCTATCAGAATAACAACGGACTTCTCACAGCAAACGATGAAGGCAAGAAGAACCTGGAGCAAAGCATTCCCAGTGTTGAGGGACAATGGATGCCAGCCCAGGTTACTATACCCAGCAAAAATGTCAATCATAGTGGAAGGAGAGAGGAAAATCTTCCATGACATAAACAACTTGAAAGAATACATGTCCGGAAAACCAACCCTTCAGAGAATACTTGAAGCAATCCAAAGAACAGAAGAAAGGAGCAACCAACCCCAGGCAACTAGAAGGAGAAATCAATAAAAGCATAACTGCAGAAGTAGAAACCTAAATCAAAACCGCAGATGGATAATAAGGCAAAAGGAAGCAACACAAACCTATCAGTCATAACCTTAAATATTAATGGACTAAATTCCCCAATCAAAAGACATAGACTGGGAGACTGGATTAGGAAACAGAATCCATCGATATGCTGTCTGCAAGAAACACATCTTACCTTCAAGGACAGGCACCACCTTAAAGTGAAGGGATGGAAAAAAATATTCCAAGCAAATGGTACCAAAAAGAAAGCAGGTGTTGCTATTTTAATATCGGATAAAATAGACTTCAAAGTAAAAGAAATCAGAAGAGACAAAGAAGGCCATTACATTTTCATCAAAGGAACAATCCACCAAGAAGATTTCACAATTATGAATATATATGCCCCAAATTCTGGTGCACCAAACTTTATAAAGACAATTCTCCAGGACCACAAGTCACAGACTAACCCCAGCACACTCATAGTGGGAGATTTCAATACCCCACTGAGTCCTTTGGATAGGTCAACAGGACAAAAAATAAACAGAGAGACATCTGAACTGAACGATATGATACACCAAATGGACCTCATAGACCTCTACCGAACATTCCATCCTAATACCAGAGAATACACTTTCTACTCAGCACCCCACGGAACATTCTCCAAAATCGACCACATCCTGGGACACAGAAGAAACCTCTACAAATACAAAAAGATTGAAATAATTTCATGCATCCTGTCAGACCACAGTGCAATGAAGCTCAACATCAACACCAGGACAAGCCCTCCTGCCTACAAGAACACATGGAGACTAAACAACACACTCTTGAATAATGAATGGGTCAAGGAAGAGATAAAGAAAGAAATAAAAACATTCCTGGAACTGAATGACAATGACAATACAACACAACAAAACTTATGGGATACCTTAAAAGCAGTCCTAAGAGGGAAATTTATAGCCCTGGGTGCCTACATTAGAAAAACAGAAAGAGCACAAGTGAATGATCTAACACTACAGCTAAAAGCACTTGAGAGGCAACAACAGATGAACCCTAAACGCAACAGACAGGAAGAAATAACAAAAATCAGAGCAGAAATCAATGAAATAGAAACAAAGAAAACAATACAAAAAATCAATGAAGCCAAAAGTTGGTTCTTTGAAAGAATAAACAAGATAGACAGACCTCTAGCCCAGTTAACAAAAAGAAAGAAGGAACAACTCCAAATCAATACAATCTGTGATGAAAAGGGAAATATCACAACGGACAAGGAAAAGATCAAGAAAATTATATGGGAATATTACAAGAACCTATATTCTACCAAGTTTGAAAATCTAGAAGAAATGGATGAATATCTGAAATCTTGGGAATCACCAAAGCTTGGCCAAGAGGAGACCAGCAGCTTAAACAGACCCATAACATATGAAGAAATAGAGGATGTAGTAAGAAGCCTCCCAACTAAAAAAAGCCCAGGCCCAGACGGTTTCACAGCAGAATTCTATAAAACATTTCAAAAAGACCTACAACCATTATTTCTGAAACTGTTTAGAAGTATACAATCAGAGGGAATTCTCCCAAATTCCTTCTATGAAGCCAACATCACTCTATTACCAAAACCAGGCAAAGATCCAACTAAAAAGGAGAATTATAGACCCATCTCCCTCATGAACACAGATGCCAAAATTCTAAACAGAATACTGGCAAATCGCATACAGACCCACATCAAGAAGATCATCCATCATGACCAAGTTGGATTCATACCAGAGATGCAGGGATGGTTCAACATACGAAAATCAATAAACATCATCAAACACATAAACGGAATCAAAGACAAAAACCACACCATCATCTCAATTGATGCTGAAAAAGCCTTTGACAAAATCCAGCATCCCTTCATGCTTAAAGTCCTAGAAGGAATTGGATTGGAGGGATCATTCCTCAATGTAATCAAAGCCATATACAGGAAACCCACAGCCAATATCATCCTAAATGGGGAAATGACGGAAACATTCCCTTTAAAGGTAGGAACTCGGCAAGGCTGCCCCCTATCACCACTCCTCTTCAATATAGTGCTTGAAACACTTGCTAGAGCAATAAGGCAAGAAAAGGATATTAAAGGAGTACTAATTGGAAAAGAGGAAGTCAAACTATCCCTATTTGCTGATGATATGATTGTTTACTTAAGGGATGCAAAAAACTCCACCAGAAAACTCCTAGAAACGATTAACAGCTTCAGCAAAGTGGCAGGATACAAAATTAACCTTAGAAAATCAATGGCCTTTCTTTACACCAAGAACAAGCAACTGGAGAAAGAATTCAAAGAGACCTTCCCACTCACAATAGCCTCAAAAACAATAAGATACCTAGGAACAAACCTAACCAAAGACACCAAAGACCTCTACAACAAAAATTTTAAACCCTTAAAGAAAGAAATTGAAGAAGACCTCAGAAGATGGAAAAACCTCCCATGCTCATGGATTGGGAAAATTAACATTGTAAAAATGTCCATTTTACCAAAACTCTTGTATAGATTTAATGCAATCCCAATCAAAATCCCCAAGAGTTTCTTCACAGGCTTGGAAACAAAAGTTCTTAAATTCATTTGGAGAAACAAAAGACCCCGAATAGCCAAATCAATCCTGAGTGAAAAGAGCTACACAGGAGGGATCTCTATACCAGATTTTAAACTATACTACAGGGCTATAGTCATAAAAACAGCCTGGTACTGGCACAAAAACAGACCTGTTGACCAATGGAACAAAACCGAAGATCCAAATCTGAGCACATACAATTTCAGCCATCTCATATTTGACAAGGGGGCCAAGAAGCCACAATGGAGAAAAGACAGCATCTTCAGCAAGTGGTGTTGGCAAAACTGGATCACCACTTGTAGAAGAATGAAATTAAACCCCTACCTCTCGCCCTGTACAAAAGTCAACTCCAGATGGATTAAAGACCTCAACGTGAAACCCCAAACTCTGAAGGTGATAGAAGAAAAAGTTGGCAGCAGACTACAAGACATAGGCGTAGGAAAAGACTTCCTAAATCAGACAGCAGCTGCACAAGAATTAAGGTCGACAATTGACAAATGGGACCTCATCAAACTCAAAAGCTTCTGTACATCAAAAGAAACAATCAAGGAAGTGAAGAGAAATCCCACAGAGTGGGAGGAAACCTTCACCACAGAAACATCTGACAAAACATTGATTTCCAGAATATATAAACTACTTAAAAAACAAAGAACAGAGAAAACAAATGACCCACTCAATAGATGGAGCAAAGAGCTGAACAGAGACTTCACAGTGAGGAATTAGAGATGTCCTAGAAACACATTAAGAAGTGTTCAACATTACTAATCAGTAAGGAAATGCAAATCAAATCCACTTTAACATATCATCTTACTCCAATAAGACTGGCTAGGATCAAGAAAACAAATGATACCAAGTGCTGGAGAGGTTGTGGGGAAAGGGGAACACTCATCCACTGCTGGTGGTAATGTAAATTAGTCAGCCACTATGGAAAGCAGTGTGGAGAGCCCTTGGAAAACTTGGAATGAACTTGCCACCTGACCAAGCCATACCACTCCTGGGCATGTACCCTCAAGACTCACTCCACCGCAGAGATACATGTACGGCCATATTTATTTCACCTCTCTTCACAATAGCAAGGAGCTTGAACCAACCCAAATGCCCCTCAACTGATGAGTGGATAGTGACAATGTGGTACATCTACATAATGGAGTTCTATGCAGCAGTAAAGAAAATGACATCATAAGCTTTGTAGGAAAATGGCTGGAGCTAGAGGACATCATGCTGAATGAAGTAACACAGTCTCAGAAAAACAAAGGACGAATGGTATCCCTCATCTGTGGATGCTAGTGCCAATTACCTAGTTGTAAGTACTTCTTGTGCATGTCCCCTTGAGCTTTAGTCCAAAGCAGTTGAGAGTGATGCATATTGGAAACAACAACAACAACAGAAAGGACTGCATTGAAGAACTGACTGAAACAGTGAACTTCTGCTCAAAACAGTCAACTTCCTCATGGAGAATATTGAGAAAGACTGAGAAAGAGATGAAAAGCATGTTTGGCAGAATGCATGAGCTCTGTTCGGGTGGGGTAATGGGGGGGTGTCACGGGTCTAGATTTGATAAAAAAAAATAAATTTATATGAAAATGATATAAAAGTATTCTTGAATGTAACTTAAAATAATACTACAACACAAGTTCTATGGAACACATTAAAGCAGTCCTAAGATGAAAATTTACAGCTCTAAGCACCCACATAAAAAGCAAAAATATATGACTTAATGGCATAGCAACCCTGAGTGAAAAGTGGAATACAAGCGGAATGACTTTACCAATCTTCAAGCTCTAGTACAGGATTTCCTAAAGACAGCCTGGTACTGGCAAAGTAATGGACCCATTCACCAGGGGAACAAAATTGAAGATCCAAACTTGACCTCATATAACTTCAGCCACCTCATATTTGACAAAGGGGCAAAAAACCCTCAGTGGATGAAGGATAGCATCTTCAGTAAATGGTGCTGGCAAAATTAGATCATCATTTGTAGAACAAAATTAAACCCTTACCTCTTACCCTATATAAAAATCAACTCCAAGTGGATCAAATATCTCAATGTGAAGCCTGAAACCCTGAAGGTCATAGAAGAAAATGTTGGCAACAATCTGTAAGACTTCGGTGCAGGAAAAGACTTTCTAAATCAAATAGCAGCGGCACAGGAAATAAGGACAACAGCTGACAAATGGGACTGGAGACCTCATTAAACTCAAAAGCTTCTGTGCAGCTAAAGAAACAAACAAGGAGGTGAAGAGAAAACCAACAGAGTGGGAGGAAACCTTCACCATTGATACATCTGACAGAGCATTAACATCCAGAATATATAAAGTACTTAAAAAACAAAGAAGTAAGAAAACAAATGACTCACTCAAAACATGGAGTAAAGAGCTGAACAGAGACTTCACCAGTAAGGAAGTAAAGATGGCTGAGAAACATCTTAAAAATTGTTCAACATTGTTAATAATTAAGGAAATGCAAATTAAAAACACATTAAGGTATCATCTCACTCCAATAAGACTGGCCAAGATCAAGAAAACAAAAGACACCAAATGCTGGAGAGGTTGTGGCGAAAGCAGAACACTCATCTACTCCTGGTGGGAATGTAAACTCCTTTAACCACTGTGGAAAGTAGTGTGGAGAACCCTTAAAAGACTCGAAATGAGCCTACCACCTAACCCAGCCATACCATTCCTAGGTATATACCAACCAGATTGATCCTACAGCAAAGATACATGCACAGCTATGTTTATTGCAGCTCTCTCAACAATAGTGAAGAGCTGGAACCAACCCAAATGCCCCTCTGAAGGGGCATGAGAGGCAACAGCACCATAAAGGAAGTAAGGAAGATGGGCCAGGCATGTTTACAACTGAGGGGCCCTTATCAGATGGCCTTAAGTAAACAACTCAGAGCCTAAAGGAAGTAAGGTAGACAGCACATAAAGGAAGTAAGGTAGATGGGCCAGCTGGTCTTAAGTAAACAAGAAGGGGCTAAAGGAAGTAAAGTAGGCATGGCCAGGCTTGTTTTGAAACTTTTCCATTTGGCTCTAGCTATTTGACCTTTAAGATGATTGGCTGCCTGTTTCGCACTGTGGGTGTTCCACTGTGGTTTTTGCCTTTATAAGCTGCTTTAAAGGTTGCAATAAATGAGATCGGTTGTGCCTGACTCCCCATCTGTCTGAGTTGTCTCTGGGAAATGGGAGGCTGCTAGGTGGGGCAGACTTTGGCACCTGTCTTTCCCCTTCCATCTGGTTGCCGTGTGGGGCAGGACCCTGTACCCCTCAACTGATGACTGGATAACAAAAATGTGGAGCTTTTACACAATGGAGTTCTATGCAGTGATAATGAAAGAGGACATCATGAACTTTGCAGGTAAATGGATGGAACTTGAAACCATTATGCTAAGTGAAGTAACACAGACCCAGAAAAAAAAAATACCAATGGTTTCATTTGTGAGTGCTAACACCAAATCCCCAGTTGGCAGGCAAATTGAGCAACTTTATTATTATATTTCTCTGTATCTGAAAGCAACTGTGCTATTATAATGTGAATCCCTAAACATGTTTTAGAATTAACCTATAGTTTATTTTCAGACTTTGTAATTTCGATTTATGTGTGGTGTGTATATGTGCATATTTTGGAGTAATATAAACTTAAAGGGAACAAAAAAGAGAAAAAACCTGTTCAAAGAACTGACCAAAACAGTAAATTCCTGCATCAAAAAGGTTAAAAAAAAAAAAAAGACAGAGAAAAAGATGCAAGACAGGCCTTAACATGTATGGCAGAATCCATGAGCTCTGGCAAGGGAGAGGGGGTGGGCAGGGATGGGGTACTGAGTCTAAATTTGATTAATAAATGTGCTCAATAAAAATTAACTATTAAAAATTTATAAATTCAATGATTAAACCAAAATGTGTTGAATGAATCAAACATGTCTCTAACAAATTAGGAAATCAAAACAGTAATACAAAGCTTTCAAATGTAAAAATCATAGTCCCAGATGGATTCAAAGACATTTACAAGACCTCCTAAGAATATCTATGACCAGTACTAAGTAGACTATTCAAAAAGATGGGAACTGAGGGAGAACACAAAAACCCCTTCTGTGAGGCCAGTATTATTTTAATAATAATAAAAAAAAACCAGGCATAAACAAAGCAAAGAAGTCTATAGGACCATACCCCTAATGAACATAGATGCAAATATTCTCAACAAAATCCTTACAAAATCCATTAGAGAAACACATCAAAAGTATTACACACCATGATCAAGTGGCCTTTATTCCAGAGATGCAGTGATAATTCAATATATGTAAGTCAATAAATGTCAAAAATCATATAAATGGACATAAAAACAAAAATCACATGGTCCTCTCAATAGATTATTAATAGGTTTTTCAGAAAAATTCAACATGCATTTATGTTAAAAATTCTAGTGGGGGGCTGGAAAGATGGCCTAGCTGTTAAGAGCACTGACCACTCTTGCAGAGGACACGGGTTCGTGATCCTCAGCACCCACATGGCGGCTGAGAAACATCTTTAACTTCAGTTCCAGGAGAATCTGACACCCTCTTCTGACCTCCGTGGCATTGCAAGACACAGGTGCACAAACCTACATGCAGACAGTACATTCATACACATACGAGAATAAATTTAAAAAAAATTCTAGTGGGAACTGGACTGGAAGGAACATACCACAACATAATTAAGGCTATATACAATAAACCCATAGCCAGTATCATAAGGAAGGGAGAAAAGCTTGAAGGATTCCCATTAAAATAGGAAACTGGAGAAGGCTATCCAATATCTACACTCTTTTCCAATATAGTGATTGAAACTGTAGCTTAAGCAGTAAGACATAGAGGGAAATTAAAGGGGTGCTAATTGGCAAAGAGATCAATTGATCCCTATTTGCAGATGAAATGCAAATTGATTATGATATACATAATATATCTTAGAAATGCCACCAGAAAACTTCAACAAATGAACACCACTTTCAGCAAAGTGTCAGAGTATATAATAAATTTAGAAAAATCAGTAGATTTCCTATATACACATGACAAGCCATCATAGAAAGATTTCTGAAATCACTCCCATTCATGATCACATCGAAGAGAAAATGTAGGTCTAAAACTAAGTGAAAACAATAAAAACCTCTAACAAAGAAAATTTTAAATCTTTGAAGAAGATTGTTTGATTGGATTTCATTGCCTTCATTGATCTCTGGCCCCATTGGCTGGTGTGACTGTGGGGGCAGAGTTATCCTCCTAGCTGGTATAAAAGGTGGGTTTGTGTGAGTCTTGAGATCAGAGATCTCCCAAGACCATCTGAAACATAGGTAAGAGCTTGGTGCTTCAGCCAGGCAGATGGTTTGATTGGGGTAAAGAGCCCCCACCACCACAAACTGGGATTACTACAGGAAGGAGTATCCAAGTGGATTCTTTGGAGAACTTTTAGAACAGAAAGGGAAGATTGAGTTGGACTGAACTTCCAATAGAAAGCCTAGAGTTTAGACAAGTCAACACTCCATAAGCAAGGATTAAGGAGAAAAACATATCAATGAAACAAACAAGGAAGGCATCTGAAGGAGGCAAGCAAAGCAAGCATTCAACAGAGTGAAGAGGCATTTGGGATTCACATTGGAATACAGGCAGGGAGAAGCCCATATGCCAGGGACACGAAGAAGAGATAACATGGGATAGGGGCAGGATAATCCCACACCAAGCACTACCAACCCTGTGAAAGATTCCTACAGTGGGACACCCCTGGGGATGACCAAGGACACAGATATGAGAAGCACAATTGTGAACATACTTAAAGAAGTACAAGATTATAAAGAGCAAATCAAAGAATTAAGAAAAGTGAATGAACCCAAGAAGGACCTAGAGAGGGAGAATGACAAACTCCAGAAGGAAGTGGAAACACTGAAAATATCCCATGTTGAAAAAGATAAGGAAACCAACCAGCAAAGCAAAGAGCTACAGGAAGAGATTGAGAAGCTCCAAAAGAAAGAAGAAATACTAAAGAAATCAGAAGAGGAAATGAAAAAGGAAATCAAACACTCATCCAATCAAGAAGAAAGGAATGGAAAAAGCCTCAGAAGCAAAATGGAGGAAGAAGAGCAAAGAATATCAGACCTGGAAGATAACACAGAATAACTAAAAGCTGCAAGTAAAGATTATGAAAAATTTAAAAATACACAAAAGCAGAACAATCAGGAACTGAGGGAAACCTCCACATCATAGGAATAGAGGAAGAAGAATCCCAATAGAATGGTATTGATCAGATCTTCAACAGAATAATAGATGAAAATTTCCCCAAACTAAAAAAAAGACAAACCAATACAAATACAAGAAGCACATAGAACTCCAAACAGACAAGATCAGAAAAGAAACTGTCCATGCCACATCATAGTTAAAATGCTATACACCCAAAACAAAGACAAAATCTTTAAAGCCACAAGAGAAAACAACAAGTGACTTATAAGGGGAAACCTATCAGAATTACAACTGACTTCTCAGTGAAAACTATTAAAGAAAGAAGGACGTGGAGCAAAGCATTCCCAGTGTTAAAGGACAATAGATGCCAACCCAGGTTACTATACCCAGCAAAAATGTTGATTATAGTTGAAGGAGAGAGAAAAACCTTCAATGACATAAACAAGATGAAAGAATACATGTCCGGAAAACCAACCATTCAGAGAATACTTGAAGCAATTCAAAGGACAGAAGAAAGGAGCAACCATCTCTAGGCACCTAGAAAGATAAATCAATAAAAGCTTAACTGCAGAAGTAGTAACCTAATCCAAAACTGCAAATAGATAATAAGGCAAAAGGAAGCAACACAAACCTATCAGTCATAACCTTAAATATTAATGGACTAAATTTCCCAATCAAAAGACATAGATTGGGAGATTGGATTAGGAAACAGAACCTATTGATATGCTGTCTCCAAGAAACACATCTTACCTTCAAGGAGATGTGTTTAGGAACCTCCTTAAAATGAAAGGATGGGGAAAAAAATATTCCCAGCAAATGGTACCAAAAAGAAAGCAGGTGCTGCTATTTTAATATCAGACAAAATAGACTGCAAATTAAAATAAATCAGAAGAGACAAAGAGGGCTATTACATTTTTATCAAAGGAACAATTCACCAGGAACATTTCTCAATTATGAATATATATGCACCAAATTCTGGTGTACCAAACTTTATAAAGACAATTCTCCAGAATCACAAGTCACGGACTAACCCCAGTATACTCATAGTAGAGGACTTCAGTACCCCACAGAGCCCTTTGGACAGGTCAACAAGACAAAGAATAAACAGAGAGACATCTGAACATAACGATATGATACACCAAATGGACCTCACAGACCTCTACCAAATATTCCACCCTAATACCAGAGAATACACTTTCTACTCAGCACCCTACGAAACATTCTCCAAAACTGACCACATATTGGGACACAGAAGAAACCTCCACAAAAACAAAAAGATTAAAATAATTTCATGCATTCTATCAGAACACAGTTCAATAAAGCTCAATATCAACACCAGGATAAGCCCTACTATCTACAAGAACACATGGAGACTAAAGAACACACTCTTGAATAATGAATGGTTCAAGGAAGAGATAAAGAAAGAAATAAAGGCATTCCTGGAACTGAATGACAATGATAATTCAACACAACAAAACCTATGGGATACCTTAAAAGCAGTCCTAAGAGGGAAGTTTATAGCCCTGGGTGCCTACATTAGAAAAACAGAAAGGGCACAAGTGAACGATCTAACACTGCAGCTAAAATCACTCAAGAGGCAAAAACAGATGAACCCTAAACACAACAGACAGAAAGAAATAACAAAAATCAGAGCAGAAATCAATGAAATAGAAACAAAGGAAACAGTACAAAAAAAAATCAATGAATCCAAAAGTTGGTTCTTTGAAAGAATAAACAAGATAAACCCGTGTCCCTCTCCCCATATGGTCTCTGGAATGCCAGAGAGTGTTACCAAAGACCACTAAACCAATAAAGCAAATATAGGTCTCCTTGAGTCAAGCAAGACTCCTCCATCAGCACCAGCTACATCTCATCTGCCTGGAAATACTGTGCAGCAGTGGCAGCCATATGTCTGTATATCCCAAATCTAATTGGCTATTAGCTCTCTCCTTGGAGGAATAACCCACGGCTGATGCCACAAGCTTACATCCTCTAATGGTTAGGAGATGTTATAAACCACACGCAACAGAACCTGTCCATTAACTTATACAGACAAGAAAATGTATTCCCAGGAGATATGGCTAAATTGCATTACCTATATAAAGGTGGTAATAATACAATGTGTGCAATCCAAAAGTAAACCTACCATAACAATTAGTAACTGTTTAATACCTATAGTATCCTAATTGTAGTGCTTCATTAGTAGGATCGAAGGGCTATATTTACCTGTATTTATTTTTTTTTTTTTTTTTTTTTTTTTTTTTTTTTTTTTTTCTCTTTTTTTTTTTTTTTTTTATTTTTTTTTTTTTTTTTTTTTTTTTTTATTACTGTTTCAACTTCCTCACTAAGACCAACTATCTTATATTGATGTAAGCTCTTTTCATTAGGTATGGAATTGGAAACAAGGTTATGCTCTGGACTCAGCTTGGTGCATGCACCGATGCCAGGATTAATTCACTAGCCAGGAACTGTATCTATGAGACCAAGTACGATCGCTCCAGAAATGGAAAGGTTTTAGTAGTGTGTTTTTGCTCATCAGGTCACCCATGTGCCCCTTTCTACAGCCCTTAGGGATCAATCTGCGTTGAAAAGAGGGGGGCGTGAGGACAGTATGGCAGTAAGGGCTGCAGATGCGATCGTTAAAGCTGGATGTTAAAACTGAAAATACCATATCGAAATATAGCACTGTGATCACTCCATTCCTTGATCACTGAAATTGACACAATACAAGCCCACCTCCTGACTCCGGATTGGTAGGGACCCATTGAGCTGCCGCTTGGGTTGGGTCTGCACATAACATGCTCCGCCCAAAAAGTTGGTTATCAACCATCGAAGGAATGCTTGCACTAAGACGTAGATAGTCATTTGTCATTAAAAAAAATTGAACAACAGAGGAAGCGACAAGGCTTTATAAGCACGCAGATCACATATGCTCTAGAAAGCTTACTCGGACTGTTAATCTGGTTCTTTTCGATCCTAGTTTAGATGGATTTGAGTGATATTGGCGTGTGGGTTTCCGGGTGTGGCGTATGGCTTTGATGTACATTTGAGGAATGTTCCTTCTAATCCAGTTCCCTCTAGGACTTTAGCATAAAGGGATGCTCAGATTTTGACAAAGGGTTTTTCCTGCGTCCAATGAGAGATTGGTGTGTTTTTTGTTTTTGATTCTGTTTATGTGTTGGATGATATTTATTGATTTTTTGTATGTTGAAGCATCCATGAATCCAACTTGGTCATAACGGATGATCTTCTTGATGTAGGGCTGTATGCCCGATGTGTGGCACGCTGAGTATATATTGCCCTGGTTATACGTGGAATTTGCTGGCAATACATGTATTCCGATGTAGATGAGGAAAGTATGGCGAGTCAACAAGTATCATGTCATATCAACCATTTATTAATTAGTATAATTCCTATTTAGTGACACTCGAAAGTATCTCAATAAAAAAAAAAAAAGATAAACAATAGATAGACGAGAGGTTCTGACTCTTGAGCTGTCCAGTTAACGCAAGAAGTGAATAATGAGAGAGAAGGAACAGAAGATACTATGCATCACATTCGATATTTACGAATAATCCCTTCTAGTGGCAAATGTTGTCGCAAGAATAATACATAGCGTTAAGAGTACCTTTTTTCAAGTGTTTTATTTTTTAAGATCTCATTTTGTATTTATTTTTTGCTCAGTTCTCTCAGGCCGTGCAGGCCAATTGTTAACTGTCACATGCAACAGCCTTCAATATGCTCCCATCATCACCTGCTTCTAGTAGATGTGGACAACACATAGTGATATGGTAATGAGAAATTATGCCATTAAACTGTGAATATCTGAACCTGCCCTCTTTGTGGAAATCTACTCGGAGAGAGCTTCAATCCAAGATAATGTGTATCGTCTCAGTATTTACATATAGACACCCTATAATTATATATGAAGAAATTGTTGGTACTGTGATTTAAGTTAATAACTGTCTGCCTATTCACCTTAACTAATTGGGAGTTTGAGAGCTTTGGATGAGAGGTTTTCCAGAGGCTCAGGACAGGTTTAGTGGATGGTTTCAGATATTCACATAATCCCATACTTATACATACACACACAGGTTCATAGAAACTAAGACTTACAACAGGGCTGATTTAGAGAGACAGCGCAGACCGTTAACAGGCCTGAGGCTGAAGAACTCGCACAAAAAAAAAAAAAAAAAAAAAAAAAAAAGACAACCATTATTACTGAAATTGCTTAGAAGGCTACAAACAGGAGCAATTCTCCCAAATTCCTTCTATGAAGCCAACATCACTCTATTACCAAAACCAGGCAAAGATACAATTAAAAAGGAGAACTATAGACCCATCTCCCTAGTGAACACAGATGCCAAAATTCTAAACAGGATACTGGCAAATCGCATACAGACCTACATCAAGAAGATCATCCATCATGACCAAGTTGGATTCATAACAGAGATGCAGGGATGCTTCAACATACAAAAATCAATAAATATCATCAACCATATAAATGAACTGAAAGACAAAAACCACACAATCATCTCAATTGACGCAGGAAAACCCTTTGACAAAATCTAGCATTCCTTTATGCTTAAAGTCCTAGAGGGAACTGGATTAGAGGGATCATTCCTCAATGTAATCAAAGCCATATACAGGAAACCCACAGCCAATATCATCCTAAATGGAGAAAAGACAGAAACATTAACTTTAAAGGTAGGAACTTGGCAAAGCTGCCCCCTGCCACCACTCCTCTTCAATATAGTGCTTAAAACACTTGCCAGGACTTTAAGGCAAGAAAAGGAAATTAAAGGAGTACTAATTGGAAAAGAGGAAGTCAAGCTATCCCTATTTGCTGATGATATGACTGTTTCCTAAAGGGATGCTAAAAACTCCATCATAAAAATCCTAGAAATGACTAACAGTTTCAGTAAAGTGGCAGGATACAAAATTAACGTAAAAAAAAATCAGTAGCCTTTCTTTACACCAACAAGCAACTGAGGAAAGAATTGAAGGAGACCTTCCCACTCAAAACTAGTCTCAAAAACAATAAAATACCTAGAAACAAACCTAACAAAAGACACCAAAGATCTCTACAACAAAAATTTTAAACCCTTGAAAAAGGAAATTGAAGAAGACATCAGAAGATGGAAAAACCTCCCATGCTCATGGATTGGGGAAATTAACATAGTAAAAATGTCCATTCTACCCAAACTCTTCTATAGATTTAATGCAATTCCAATTAAAATCCCCAAAAGATTCTTCACAGGCTTGGGAAAAAAAAGTCCTTAATTTCATTTGGAAAAACAAAAGACACCAAATAGCCAAAACAACCTTGAGTGAAAAGAGCAATAGAGGGGGGATCTCTATACCAGAGTTCAAACCATACTACAGGGCTATAGTCATAAAAACAGCTTGGTACTGGCACAAAAACAGACCTGATCACAAATGGAACAAAACTGAAGACCCAAACATGAGCACATATAATTTCATCCATCTCATCTTTGACGAGGGGTCCAAGAAGACACAATGGAGAAAAGACAACATCTTCAGCAAGTGGTGTTGACAAAACTGGATCACTACTTGTAGAAGAGTGAAATTAAACCCCTACCTCTCACCCTGTACAAAAGTCAACTCCAGATGGATTAAGACCTCAATGTGAAACCCCAAACTCTGAAGGTGATAGAAAAAGTTGGCAGTAGACTACAAGACACGGGCATAGGAAAAGACTTCCTAATTCAGACAGCAGCTGCACAAGAATTAAGGTCGACAATTGATGAATGGGACCTCATTAAACTCAAAAGCTTCTGTATATCAAAAGAAACAATCAAGGAAGTGAAGAGAAATTCCACAGAGTGGGAAGAAATCTTCACCACAGCAACATCTGACAAAGCATTCATTTCCAGAATATATAAACTATTCAAAAAACAAAGAACAAAGAAAACAAATGACCCACTCAATAGATGGAGCAAAGAGCTGAACAGAGACTTCACAAGTGAAGAATTAGAGATGGCTGAGAAACATCTTAAGACGTGTTCATCATCATTAATCATTAAGGAAATGCAAATCAAATCCACTCTAATATATCATCTTACTCCAATAAGACTGCCTAGGATCAAGAAAACAAATGATACCAAGTGCTGGAAAGGTTGTGGGGAAAGGGGAACACTCATCCACTGCTGGTGGGAATGCAGACTCATACAGCCACTATGGAAAGCAGTGTGGAGAACCCTTGGAAGACTTGGAATGAAATTGCCACCTGATCCAGCTACCACTCCTGGGTATGTACCAACAAGACTCATCTTACTGCAGAGATACATTCACAGCCATGTTTATTTAAGCTCTCTTCACAATAGCAAGGAGCTGGAACCAACCCAGATGTCCCTCAACTGTAGATAGAGAAAACGTGGTACATCTACACAATGGTGTTCTATGCAGCAGTAAAGAAAGACGACATCATGAGCTTTGCAGGGAAAAGGCTGGAGCTAGAGCACATCATGCTGAGTGAAGTAACACAGTCCCAGAAAAACAAACGACGAGTGGTATCCCTCATCTGTGGATGCTAGTGCCAATTCCCTAGTTGTAAGCATTTCTTGTGTATGGCCCCTTGAGCTTTTGTCCAAGTAGTTGGGAGTGATGCATACTGGAAACAACAACAGCAGCAGCAGCAGCAACAAAAACAACAGAAAGGACTGCATCAAAGGACTGACTGAAATGGTGAACATCTGCTCAAAACAGTCAACTTCCATATGGAGAATTTTGAGAAAGACTGAGAAAGAGATGAAAAGCATGTTTGGCAGAATGCAGGAGCTCTGGTGGGATGGGAGGGTAGGGTGTGGAACACAAGTCTATATTTGATTAGTAACATAATCTTGTACAAATGTGTATATATATATATATATATATGTGTGTGTGTGTATATATATATATAAAATAATAAAATAAAAAAACTCCCACCCCCAATACAAATATATATATATATATATATATATATATTACATATTTAAAAAATAAAAAAATATTTTATTATTTAAAAAAATAATTGGGAGCTGGAGAGATGGCCTAGTGTTTATGAGCACCAACTGCTCTTGCAGAGGACCCAGGTTCGATCCCCAGCATCCACATGGCGGCTGAGAATCACCCATAACTCCAATTCCAGGAGAACTCCACTTCCAGGGGAATCCGACGCCCTCTTCTGACCTCCGCGGCATTGCACGACATGGATGCAAAGACCTGCATGCAGACAGTACATTCATACACGTAAAATAAGTAAATAAATAAATAAATAAATAAATAATAAATAAAAATTAAAAAATAATTGATGGATTCAATGAAATGCCAATGAAAATCCACATGGCATTTTTCCCAGGAATAGAAAAAAACGTAAAATTTATATGGAATCATGAGATCATGGATACCAAAAAAAAAATCTGAGCATGAAGATAAATGCTGGAAGGAATACCACAGCATATCTTACGCTATATTATAGAGTCATAGTCATAAAATCAGCATGGTACTGGCACAAAAACAATGTAGATCTATGGAATAAAATAGAAGACCCAAACATGAGTACAAACAATTATAGGGCACCATATTTGACAAATGTACCAAAGACACACACTGGAAGACAGCATCTTTCAACAAATGGTACTGCATCTCTGGAATGAAATTAGACCCATATCTATCACTCTCCATGAAACTCAAGTCCAAATAGATCAAAGACCTCAACATGAAACCTGAATTTCTGAAACTGTTGGAAGAAAATATAGATAACATTCTATATTCTAAAATTTTTATGTGATCTATTCATACCAGTCTTTGTCATATATCCAAAGGGCTTGTCCTTCTTCAGAGAGACTTGCATGTCCATGTTTGTTGCTGCTCTTTCCCAAAAAGCTAAGAAACAACTTAGGTCCCTCAATTGATAATGAAAATGTACGTTTTTGCAGTTGAGTGCTACCCCACTGTGGTAAAGACAAGGTAATGAAATCTGCATCTAAATGGATAGAACTAGAAGCTGTTATAATAAGTGAAGTGACAGAGACTCATAAAATCCAGCAACATATGTTCTCTAACACTTTTGGATCTTAGCTCCAAATCCTTAGTTAATAGTGTATATTCTCATGTTAACCACAGAAGCCAGGAAAGCATAAAGGAACCATGGGTGTAAAGAGAAAGAAGTAAGTCAAGAGAGTGTGGTAGTAGGATATAGATGTTATCAAAGGGGAGATGGGGAAGGGGTGTTTTCCCAAGGGAGGTAGAGTTCTTCAGGAAGAAAATGAGGAAAATAATATTTAGTTTGTTTAAAATACCAAAGTGAAATGTATTAGTTCAGAAAGCCTACTGAGGACCTGCAGAAATAAGTCATGCAGTTAAGAGCAGTGCAAGCGGCTCTTGCAGAGGTCTCATGTTCAGTTCCTAGCACCCATATGGTGCCTAGCAACTCACTGTAAATCCAGTTCCAGGGGATATGATGCCACTTTCTGACCTCCACAGACAATGCACAATATGGGTGCACTTGCGTACATTTAGGTAACTAACCCTTATACTTAAAATAAAAACTCAAAAGGCCTACAGAATAAACAGCACATACACACACACACACACACACACACACACACACTGGGAGAGAAAGAGAGAGAGAAAGAGAGAGAGAGAGAGAGAGAGAGAGAGAGATGTATATTTGAGTGCCTTTTAGAGCTGTAAGATATATAACAAAGATGCAATAACATCCAGGAGAAGCTTCCATTCAAGCTGTTGATCAGGGTAGTGAAAGAGACTCATGAAGTAACAAGGGCTATTTCAAAACCCTTGATTGGTCACAGAACTTGAAGGTAAGACCCTATTGATGAAAATAGGCCATATTTTAGAGAAAGGACCTGGAGCAATTGAGCTAGAATTCAACATGGAAACCTCCCACATGAAGACTTGTTTCATAAAATCAGAGGGGATAACATGCAAGCTGTGAAGGGAGAAAATCTATCAATGGTCTTCCCCAGTTGTAAAGACTAATAACCACAACAATGACTGGACCAGCAAACATGCTCTTTTCTTGCAGTAGTACCACTCGTATTTGGGGGAGGGGGAGTAAGCAACAACTGTTTAATTCAACATAAGGGCTGTTTAATGGGAGGGAACTTGTGTGTGGTACTGTAAGCATAGCCAAATATACATGGCTGGAGAGGCCATAGCTCCTAGAGGAAAACCTCTTTCACATCCCTCAAGCAACGGAATTTCTTATTGTACTCTAAATATATGTCCTCATATTTACAGAGAGGTAAAATTCAGTTTATCAAAAATACTTTTGTTTTTTCTTTTTTCTTACTTTTTTTATTTGTGTGTTTGTGAGACAGTGTCTCCCTGTAAACCCTGCTGCCCTGGAACTCACTATGTAGATCATGTATACAAGCAGGCAAAACACTCATACACATAATTTTTTTAATCTTTTTGAGATGTGGTCTCACCGTTGCCCCAGGTGTACTGGAACTCACTTCATAGACCAGGCTGGCCTTGATCTCACAGAGATCTGCCTGCCTCTGCCTCCCAAGTGCTGGGATTACAAGTGTGCACCATCAAGCCTGGCTTAAAAAAATGCTTCTTTTTTTTCAGCTGATGGAGACTATTACAGAGTTCCACAACTGGTCAAATAAAGAGAGCATCTTGTGAGATGCTCATTCAAAAGTCACACATCTCAAGTGCAACCTCTACATCTAATGCTCAGGGAACATAACAGAACTGAGGATAGGAAGACTATTAATGAATTCTTCAACTCTCACCAGTAAAACTTCCTCATGCAACGTATGGTGTTTAATTCAGAAAGCCACAACTGGCCAAAGTGAAGAGAAGAATAGGTTGCAGAATATTTGTCCCTGGATATAGCTCCTGTATCAAACCTCTGTCACCTAGGCTTTACAGAAGTGGGTGTAATGACAGTAATAGCCAGGGGAGGGGGAAGACTACAAGGAAATCCTTTTTCCAGGCTGCAGGGAACTTGCTCATATGAAGTTACAGGAGCTGGGACAGAATCCACAAGACCAACGCAAGCTCAAACCAGACAAAATCAAAGCATAGAATGGGGAAATTGGAAGAAGCCCCAACCTTAGCTGAGGAACTACTGGCAACTTAGGATTACTGGTAGAGGGAAAGTTGGTTTTTCTTTAGTTAGTGATGCGAAATTGATTGACGAGGCTCCAGTGGATGGACCCACACAGAGGCACATTTGGGGACACAAATGTGGTTTAATAAACCTGAACATATATGACAGAATGCATGGAATCCAGTAGGGGACGTTTCAGAAAGGGGAGGGGTTCTAAATGTGATAAAAATATTATATGAAATTCACAAAATTCTATGAAAAAATGATTTCTTAGTCTCTAACCTGGCCTAGCCCAAAAAAGAAATTAGAATTATTTAAGAATTTTTAGCAGATGACAGTTTTAAATTTGATGAATACTAAACTGACATAAATACTCACAATAAATTAAATATAAGATAATTTGGAATTCATAAAGGTAAAATAACTATTTGCAATACAATTTATATTAGGAATCATGAGTGGCTGCAATAAAGAAGGAAATTATATACATTACTTATGCAAATTACATGTAATTACATATGATATAATAAAATACATTTAAACATTGGTAAGTGTGATATGCATGCAAATTCATGTGACAATATTTGAATTTAAGTAAAATTAGAAGATTAATGTTTGACTTGTTTTATAAATTACAAAAATAGAGAATTCAGAAGCAGCTATGTTTTATAAAATATGTACTCATCTATAGATTATAAATAAAATATTTAGTGTTTTACAAGATTCAATGTTTCAATATTCATTATTTAAATTTGTGATATGTTTAACTTTTCAAAATACAAAATAAATAAAACACTCAAGTTTTAAATAGATGAGACAATAGTCATAGAAACACAGCTGGTGGATTGAGCGGCTATTGGGATTTCAGCCTCTTCAGAGTGTAGACTGATGTTGTTGGACTACCCAGGCTGTGTCATGGAGGCCAGTGCAAGAAGATCAAGAGAGGACACATGCTTGCTGGACCTCGTTTGAGTGACCATGGGGAGGGTTACCCACTGTGGAGCAAGGGGGCAGAATTGATGGTTATTTGGGCTTGCCAAGGAGGAACCTTCAAGTACTTCCTTGGGGAAAACATGACATCTTTTATCAAAAAAGAAAGAAAGAAAGAAGAAAGGAAGGAAGGAAGGAAGGAAAAGAAAGAAAGAGAAAGAAAGAAAGAGAGAGAGAGAAAGAAAGAAAGAAAGAAAGAAAGAAAGAAAGAAAGAAAGAAAGAAAGAAAGAAAGAAGAAAAAGAACATCTTCCAATTCAGGTGATATATGTATATATTTATGTATATATATGTGATCCAAGTTAGAGAGAACAACAATAACAAAAGAATGGAGGGAAATGACTGAAATAGTGAAGTTCCCCCCAAAACAATAAGCCTCTGCTTTGGAAAAAATAAAAACTCTGGAAAGACTCAGAAAAAGGTGCAAGACAAGTACAGCAGAGTGCAGGTACTCAGGTGGGGCAGGGGCATGGAAAGGGAAGTGACCCTAAATTCGATTGAGAAATGATGTATGATGTATGGAAATAGTTTAATAACAATAAAAAATGATTGAGAAAATCTTTAAAAAAAGAAATACAGATTTTAAGTTTGGCATCTGATAATAGAAAGAAAGCTATACTGCCCAAATAAATAATGAAGATGAGAAGAGTTCAAGGAAATACTGAGACAAAGGAGACAGAGTTAAAATAGGAGAAAGCTCACTGCTTTTGGACGACTTTTACTGTAACTTAATAGTAAATGTCCACTCCTAAACACAAATGAAATGGAACTAACAAAAAAAAAATCATTTTGTGGCTCATGTCAAAAGAGACACTAAAATATTTAGTATAATTAGTAAATTGTTAGAAATCATTAGATTTATTCCACAGAGAATTTCAGTAAAGAGACAATAAATCTGAACTCAGATTTCCTTAAAGTAGTTAAATATAGTAAGATCAGATTGGAGTTTTAATATAATAATTTTATTGATGTTTTGTGTATTTCATACCTCATTTTTCAGTTCAATTTAAACATATTCCCCTTTCCCATCCCCCTACCTCATCCCAGTTCTTGCATTCTGCCATATAAGTCCTGTATCTTTCTCACAGCCTTTTTAAAGTTTTTCTCTGCAGACTTTTATTGCTTTGGGAAGAATTTAACTGTATTAATCCATTCATTGACCCAGTCCTTATGTTGTTGTTGTTCCCACCCATTTGTATTGCTCCAAAATATGCCTACATAAAAATCATATATGTACCAGAATTATGCCCCCCAGGAATAACCTGCATGTTAACTATGAAATATGTTTAGGAATTGACATATTTTCCCTTTAATTTTCTATTACTTCAAAATATGAACACATAACTTCCACCCATATATGTTAATTCCCATGTCTGAAAATAAGTGGTGAGTTAATTCTAGGGCCCGTTAAGAGATTCACATTATAGGGGCTGGAGAGATGGCCTAGCGGTTAAGAGCACTGACTGCTCTTACAGAGGACCCAGGTTCGATCCCCAGCACCCACATGGCGGCCGAGAGCCGTCTGAAACTCCAATTCCAGGAGAACTCCAGTTCCAGGGGAATCCGAGACCCTCTTCTGACCTCTGTGGCATTGCACGACACGGGTGCACAGACTTGCATGCAGACAGTACATTAATACACATATACACATACAGAAATAAATAAAATTAATTTAAAAAATCTAAAAAAAAAGATTCACATTATAAGAGCACAGTTGCTTTCAGATAGAAAGAAATATAACAATAACATTGTTCAGCTTGCCTTTCAACTGGGGACTTGGTGCTAGCATCCACAAATGAGGGAAACCATTCCCTGTTTGATTTTGGGAGGACTGTGTTACTTCACTTAGCATAATGGCTTCAAGCTCCATCCATTTACCTGCAAAGTTCATGATGCCATCTTTCTTTACCACTGCATAGAACTCCATTGTGTAGATGTACCACATTTTTGTTATCCACTCCTCTGTTGAAGGGCATTTGGGTTAGTTCTAGATCTTTGCTATTGTGAAGAGAATTGCAATAAACATAGATGTGCATGTATCTTTACAGAAGAATGGGTCTTATGGGTATATACAGGAGTGGTATAGCTGGGGCAAGTGGTACACTCATTTTGAATCTTTTAAGGGTTCTCCATGCTGCTTTCCACAGTGGTTGTATGGAGTTTACATTCCCACCAGCAGTGGATGAGTGTTCCCCTTTCCCACAACCTATACAGCATCTGGTATCTTTTATTTTCTTTTTTTTTAATTTTTTTTATTAATTTTATTTATTTCCATATGTGTATGAATGTACTGTCTGCATGCAAGTCTGTGCACCCGTGTCGTGCAATGCCGCGGAGGTCAGAAGAGGGTGTCGGATTCCCCTGGAACTGGAATTCTCCTGGAATTGGAGTTTCAGACGGTTCTCGGCCGCCATGTGGGTGCTGGGGATCGAACCCGGGTCCTCTGTAAGAGCGGTCGGCGCTCTTAACCGCTAGGCCATCTCTCCAGCCCATCTTTTATTTTCTTGATCTTAGCCAGTATTATTGGAGTGAGATGATATCTTAGAGTGGTTTTAATTTGCATTTCCTCAATTATTAACAATGTTGAACACTTTTTATGATGTTTCCCAGCCATCTTTTACTTCCTCATTGGTAAAGTCTCTGTTCAGCAACCCTACCTCTCACCCTGTACAAAAATCAACTTCAAGTCTATCAAAGATCTCAGTGTGAAACCTGAAACTCTGAAGGTGATAGAAGAAAATGTTGGTAGCAATCTACAAGACATAGGAGTAGGAAAAGTCTTTCTAAATCAAAAAGTAGCTGTGCAGGAAATAAGGTCAAGAGCTGACAAGTCAGACCAGACATCATTAAACTCAAAAGCTTCTGTACAGCAAAACAAACAATCAAAGAAGTGAAGAGAAAACCCACAGAGAGAGAGGAAACCTTTACCAGTGATATATCTGACAAAGCATTAACATCCAGAATATATAAACTACTCAAAAAACAAAGAAGAAAACAAATGACTCACTCAAAAGATGGAGTAAACAGCTGAACAGAGACTTCACCAGTGAGGGAGTAAGATGGCTGAGAAACATCTTAAAAAGTGTTCAACTTCATTAATAATTAAGAAAATGCAAATTAAAACCACTCTAAGATATCATCTCACTCTGATAGATTGGTTAAGATGAAGAAAACAAAAGACACCAAAAGCTGGAGAGGTTTCCAGGAATGGGGAACACTCATCCACTGCTGGTATGAATGTAAACTCATACAACCACTGTGGAAAGCAGTGTGGAGAACCCTTAAAAGACTCAAAATGAGCCTACCACCTGACCCAGCCATACAACTCCTGGGTATATACCCACAAAACTCATCCTACAGGAAAAATACATGTACATCTATGTTTATTGCAGCTCTCTTCACAATAGTGAAGAGCTGGAACCAACCCAGATTGGAGAAGCTTTGATTATTTAAAATTTTCTTAAATTGGTTCTCTTTCTGAAATTTTGGGCACTCTGAGGTCCAAGCATCTTGTTGTCCTCCAGTAAGTTGGTTTGAGATTCAGAAGGAAGCACTCAGTGGTCACAACAGTAAACTTCTCTGTGACTTTACACTCTGGGTAATGGACACAATGTGGAGATAACATAAAGTATCATCAGCAAAGCCAGAGCTCCTCTGGAAATATTTCCATGAGAAAAATTAGTGCTAAGGTCATACTGTGATCCATTTAACAGTTTTGACTCTTTGAATATGTTATTTAATCTCACTTTGGTGTATTTTTTCTTCTTTTAAATGAAGATGATAATGATAATTTTCTTGTAAAATACAAAGAAATGCGTAAATGTATACCTGCAAAGCACATCAGAATGGACATGGCATATAGTAAAGTTATAAAAAGTGAATGCATTAACTATTTCTTGTTATGTAAGTCACAAACATTTAATTTTTTAATTATTTATTTACTTATTTATTTATTTAAGAGGAGCACATATACTTCATCTTACATTTTCAGGTAAGAATCCATCACCAATGGAAGACAGGGCAGGAGCTCAGGGCAGGAACCAGAGGTAGGAGCTGACACAGAGACCATGAAGGAACGCTGCTCACTGCCTTGCTCCCTTGGTTGGTCAGTTAGTTTTTTTTTTAATGTATGCTTATTTAAATTTTGAATTTAATACAATGTGTTTCAATTATATTTAGATCTCCCTGATCTCCCCCCCCCTTAATCTGCCCACAAGATTTTGCTCATTCTATCTTATATGTTAAAGCCGGTGGAGTCAAGTTTGTGTAGTCACCTGTCTCTTGGTGATGTGAGTTCATGCATTAGAGCCTGGTCAGCCTATCTAGTATTCCCTTAAAGAAGACTAATGGTCCCTTAAAGAAGACTAATTCCCTTAAAGACTAATTCCCTTAAAGAAGACTAATGGTCCCTTACCCAGGAGTGATCAGCTGCCAATGGTTCCTCAGCTAAGATTGGGGCCTGATGACCATTTCTCCAGTTCTAGGATGGTTTTTGTCTTACTTGGGTCTTGTGAATGCTGTCACCATTGCCACAATTTCATGGAAGCAAGTTTTCAGGAGCTTGTTAGACTGCTTCCTTGCAGTCAGGCACCTCCTCCCCTGGCTCTTATAATCTTTCCACCCTCTCTTCCTCAATGAACCCTGAGCTCTGGATGAGTGAGGTTTAATACAGGAGTCCTTTCCAGGGACAAACACTCTCTAGTCTCTTATTCTGTACACTTTTTCCAGTTGTGGCCTCCTATGTTTATCACCCTCTCCTACATGAGGAAGCTTCACTGATAAGAGTTGGGAGATGCATTAGCA
The DNA here is from genome assembly GCA_009823505.1 of Rhizomys pruinosus. Classification (NCBI taxonomy): domain Eukaryota; kingdom Metazoa; phylum Chordata; class Mammalia; order Rodentia; family Spalacidae; genus Rhizomys; species Rhizomys pruinosus. The sequence goes on along the minus strand of VZQC01013012.1, from coordinate 4,438,352 downwards.
TTCTCTCTACCATTTTTGTGTGTAAGAATGTTTTCCTACATATATGCATGTACGTCATCACATGCTGCAGAAGCCAGTAGAGGTGATGAGATAATATAGAACTGGTGGTACAGACAGTTGTGAGTGTGGGGGCCTGAACCCAGGTACTTTGCAAGAGCACAAGATAGTGTTCATTGCTGAGATATCCTCCAGCCCCTGAGCATATAATTTCTTTCTTTTTTTTTTTTAATAAGGAAGCCTTGTTTTTTTTGTTTTTGTTTTTGTTTGTTTTTTAATTTTATTTATTTCTGTATGTGTATGAATGTACTGCCTACATGCAGGTCTGTGCACCCGTGTCATGCAATGCCACGGAGGTCAGAAGAGGGCGTCAGATTCCCCTGGAAGTGGAGTTCTCCTAGAATTGGAGTTTCAGACGGTTCTCGGCCGCCATGTGGGTGCTGGGGATCGAACCCGGGTCCTCTGTAAGAGCGGTCGGCACTCTTAACCGCTAGACCATCTCTCCAGCCCCACATATAATTTCAATTAATATTTTATTTATTCTTTAAGAATTTCACAATTATATAAAATGTATTCTTCCTTCTGATTCTAAGGGTTTAATGATCAAATTAACTATAAGAAATAAATGTTCTTGTATAGTTGTCCCATTTACAACTTACAAAACAACTTTGGTTTGAAATTTCCTTCTGCAATTCTGCCCATAATAACCCCCAAACTTAAATACTACCATTATTTCATTCATCAACAGGCTATAGCTCTTCCCTGGATTATGGACAGTTTTTACTCTATGAAATCTTTGCAATCAAATTCTATTCTTAGAACACTTAAAAAGAAATGTAGCTGACTGAAGCAAATTAATGATTTCAATTGTTATTTTGTTTTACAAGTTGAGAGTGTGTTGGTTTCTTCATTTCCTTCAATTGAAATCAATCAATCATTCACAATATTATTTCTACTTTTTAAAAAATAGAAAAGAAAGCAATCATATTTTATTTAAACTGATTTAAATGATATGTTATTTGGCAGATGTCAACAGGTTAACTCTCAGGGAGGGTAGGTTAGCTTTCTTCCATTTGTTTTTGCTGTTACAAATAGCATTTCAAATGAGCATGTCCTCTCTTAACCCAAGACAAGCTCTCACCACAGGAGTCTGGACTCCTCATAATTTGATGTAATCTTCAGTATCACACTACTACTCAGGTTCCATACCATCACCTTGCAGTAGAATGTATTGATATACAATTAATAGCATTAATATTAAATTTGTAATATTAATGAAATAGTTATTAATTCTGTTTCTTGCCTTTCAACCCTGAGCACTAACCCCACCATTGTCAGCATGGCAATGTTGGCAAATGCTTCTTAAAGCAAGCCAGGAACAGAAGGCGCCTGCTCCTTTGGACTAACTTCATACACACTGACTCCATGCTCCAGGAGGGTAAGAGCAGTTTCTCCTCACACTTCCCATCCTGTAGACTGCTTCATATATAGCAGATGCGTGCCAAATGTTTTTCTTTTATAGTACATTAAAAAGAAATACAACCCAGGATCTTTTGACAACATGGGGCTCCTGGAATAGGCACACATTGCTACTACAATGAAGAATTGCAGGGGTGAGACCTGCCCAGGAGTGTCTGCCTAGACTCCTAAAGGAAGGTGACATTGACTCTCTACCTTCCATCATCATGTGAACACACAAAATCCAGTAGGGTAGGTTTCCATGGATTCAATGGTCGGATGTGGTTTTTCTCCAAACTCATCAGGCATGTAGGTATCAGCCAATTCAGAAATCATCCATCATGGATGCACAGCACAGGACATCTCTCCTTGCACAGGAAGTGAGCAATAAATTGGAATCAAATTTTCTCTACCTTGATTAACTGGTCATAAACCCTCTGCAGGAGATGGAGCTGTGGTTGTGGCAGAGGCAGAAAACAGTAAAAGCCAAGGGAATCAGGACCGTCTGTTCTTATGGTTTATGCCTGCCAAGCCCTATGTGGCCAACTCTGGTATACACCATTCTCATTTTATAGTGGAGCACTACAGCGCCCATCCAATTTTATGGCTCAGTGGATCAGATCACATAAAATTCATGAGGTACAATACCATGTGCACAGTTGTGGAGTTCCATGAACAGGTGTTTATGTTCTCAACCACCAGTAACAAAGTAGGGCTAGATTTCAAATGGTAAATGCTTATTAGAGAAGATATGGTTTTGTTCCCAAAATTTACCCTTTTGCAATGTTTGTCTAGGTTCAACTCCCACCTTCATCTTCCTTCTGCAATTTGATCTACTGAGTCCTAAGTCCCAAGTGCCTTGATAGTGAGAGCCAGAGGCTAAAACTGAAGTAGGGTCTTAGCTCTCTTGAGTGCTAAGACTTGTTGTTCCCATAATATGTGAATCGAAGCTAACATTCTTTAATGTACTGTCTTATCTTCAAAATACTAGGTACACACCAGACCTGTGGGTCCTCATTTGAGTCTAGGTGCATGTTTAGTCTGAGGGTTTTAAATTTTAACCCAGCATTAAGCCAACAGCCTTACCCTTGAGAAAGACCCTGAGTACATGACTTGCTATTTATTACTTACTAGTTCATGTCAGTACAATTTCCTTGTAACAAGTGGCTACTACAATTTTTATAAGATATAGAATTTCATAGCATCTTTCCAGCCAATGTACCACAGAAGAGGAGGGGCTCTCCATGTGAACCTTAAGACAAGATCATTCCCCTGCCATTAAGGCAGATTGTGTCTAGTATCTATCCTGATAAAAAATAGGAAAGACAGGCTAGAGAGATAACTCAGAAGTTAAGAGTAGTTGCTACTCTTCCAGAGGATGCAAGTTTGGTTCCCAGCACCCACATGGTGGGTAACAACTGTCTTTATCTTCAATTCCACAGGATGTGGTGCCCTTTTCTGGGTTCCAGAGATTTGCACACATGTGGTACATGCAGGCAAAGCACTCATACACATAAAAACACAAATTTTAATGTGAAGGACATTTTTTGTTTCAATAACTGGATAATTGAGAGCATCTAATCTAGTCACCTGGAGCTGCAGTTTCCATTAATCTAACCCTCTGATTGCCTTGGAGTTTCATCATTCTCCATAGTTTTAAGGCTTACTTATGGACCAAGTACAAAGAGAAAACAGGAATGTTGAGAGGTAAGGATTCCCATGTTTCATTCTAATTCTTTAACTTTCCTGTTTGTCATCTTCCCTGCTCACTGCACAGACACATACTGCAATCCCAGAAGTTGTTAGAAGTGACATTGAAAGTTCCAGAAATTTCCCCTTAGCCCTTTCTAACATGGACGTCCTTAGGCGGGCATGGAATGCATATTTTCCGTCGTTTATTACTACCCTGAATGCTGACACTGTAAATACAGCAATAGGATTTGTCTCTGGTCCACAGAGTCCAATGTAGGACAGACGTTAGCTGCGTTTCTAATGCTCTGGCTCTGTAGTCCCTAGGCTGGCCCACAGAATATGTGATGCCTTTCACTTTTGTAGAGAATTCCATGAGCTGAAGTCATTACCTTATAAATGCTGCATGTTCTTAGTACATGTCTACACATGATGGAGGGACAATGTTAAATGACCACAGGGTTCTCCTTGAAAGACTACAGAAAAGATTCATGGCCCACCATAGATGGAAATAACTTTTATGTTATCCAAATTTTACACACACCAAGGTTGATTTCTTGATTTTGAAAAATTAAGACAGTTTGTAACAAACATCACATATGGCTTAACTTGCAAAATCTCTGCACTATCTACAGGATCTGTAGACATGTCACCAAGATCCATATTTTCCCTTTCCAAGAATGAGACATGGTCTCCTTGTAGCCCCAGCTTCTTTTGGAATGCACTATGTAGACCAGGCTGGCCTTGAATTCACAGAGTTCCACCTGCCTCTCTAACTTTGGATGGGTGGGATTGAAAATGCCACCATCCCTGACTTCCATTTGTATTTTCAATGAAATTCATTTTAACTAAAATGTAGAACATGAAAATAGCCTAATGAGTAGTGTGTCATGGATGTTCTGATGCAGGCATATGTTGCATGATGGCTAAACAGCTTAAACATATTCTCAACCACTTATGAGATCCTTATGGCTAAACTTTGAAAATCCTTTCTTCTAGTATTTTTTTAATTTTATTTATTTATTTTCTATGTGTATGAATGTACTGTCTGCATGTACGTTTGTGTACCCGTGTTGTGTAATGCCGCGGAGGTCAGAAGAGGGTGTTGGATTCCCCTGGAAATGGAGTTCTCCTGGAATTGGAGTTACAGACAGTTCTCAGCCGCCATGTGGGTGCTGGGGATCTAACCCGGGTCCTCTGTAAGAGCAGTCAGCACTCTTAACCGCTAGGCTATCTCTCCAGCCCCTCTTCTAGTATTTTGAAATGCCCAGTACCTAATTGTAGTCATAGACATCCTGCTGCACATGTCAAGAATTATTGAATGACTGCACCTTAGCTCACTGTGACTACACATCACGGATTCTTATTTTTAGTATTTATTTCTTCTCACTTTTGTTTGCCTGGTCAATATTATTAGATGTTTATAGATTTATTTATTCTCCAAAGGAGTAACTGTTATGTTTTAATGTTTTCCATTTATATTTAATGTGTTTTCATCTGATCACAACTAATCCTGCCTCCTACCTTACATAAGACCAAACAGTCTGAATAGTGTGGCTTTGTTCTGCTTTGGATGCATGTGACATCTTTTGGCTTTGTTTGTTTGGCATGGTGGTTTGAATGAGAATGCCCCCCATATACTCCAAGTATTTGGACATTTTTGTTCCCAGTTGGTGGTGCTGGTTTGGGAGATCCTCAAAGGTGTGGGCATGCTGGAGGGAGCATGTAACTAGGGGTGTGGTTAGAGAGTTCTTAAGTCCTGGGGGATCCCCAGTCCTTCTCTGCTTCCTGTGCTTGCTTGAAGATGTGAGGCTCTGCTTTCTGCTCCTGCACCTCTACCACCATTCCACCCCACCATGATGGACTTTTGTTTGGCTGGTCAGTATTATTAAATGTTTATAGATTTACTTATTCTCCAGTGGAGTAATTTTATTTTATTAATGTTTTTCCATTTATATTTATTGTGGGCTAAGTAAAGATCCAAACCATAACAAAAGAGAAGGGGACATAGAAAGAAAAATTCTTTGGGTTAAAATTATTCAACATTCTCCCTTGAGCTGAAGATGACCGTCAAATCCTCTATGTCTCACATGTCTTCATTCATTGGACTATTATTTTCTCTCCAAACTGTGTTCTGGTCCTGTCTTTCATCTACAGGAAAGTTTCTTTTCCCTAATGAAAGGAAATCTATCACATATTTCTTTATTGAGAGCATTATACCTCACCTGATGGTGGTGTTTAGTCCTTGTCTCTTCACACAGAGAATTTGTATTTTGAGTTTTCTGAGGAATTATACATTGATCTTCATACCGGCTTCACTAATTTACATTTCCACTCATTTCTGGCTAGTTAAGGACCAGTATTTGTTTTTGTTTGATTTTATGAACTATGGACACTTTACTGGAGTGAGTGGGAATCTCAGTACAGTTTGATTGTCTTGTCCCTGAAGGATACTGATGCTGAAGTGTATCGATAACAGTCCAGTTTAGAGTCCCGAAAGCATCCAAGTCAGCACATATGATAAATCTTGTACATCCATGTTCACTCAGCACCTAGAAAAACAAAATTGCAATGTTTGAAAACAGATCATGGCAGAAGAGGAAGAAAGTCTAGATAAGTGGGAACACAGAACGGGTACAGGAAAGACTAGCTGGATTGTATGGAAAATTGAAGTCCATAATGTACAGGAAGAAATCCATCATTTTCTGCAAGATAATTTTCTTTGAGAAATGGTTGCTTATCACTGGCTCATAAGGGTGGTAGTTACTGTTCTCGCTGCCCATCAACACAATATGCTTTATTTTCTTTATAATATCACCTACCACATTGTGATGTTCCTCTTATGGATGGTTTGTTTTCTAGATCATAGAATATAAAAGCAGAATGCTATCTTCGTCTGCATAGCCAGAGTTAGCTTCTAACTCCCCTGAGTGAAGGAATTGGCCCAGAACAGGACTTTCATAACATATCTGCATATATTGCTTATACTTACAGCCTATGAGGTCATCTAGAGAAGGCTGACCTGGCATCTTGGGTATCACAGTATTTGGATTGCATTTTAAATCCTAATTAAAGAAGACAAAACAAAATGAAAGTTTACCCACAGAAAATATACTTTTAACTCGTTAAAGGAAAATATCATCCTTGTTATTTTAATTAGTATGTTTTCCTCAGATAACAAGGGACATATTAGAATACAAAGTATAGATTTTAAGGAAACAGCCTTTTATGAAACCAGCAAGGTCCTCCCCTTTGGCATCTATTTATTGGGTTATGCAGAGTCCCTGAAAGTGGGATGATCTCAACTGTCAGTACTTCAGCTCTGCCCCAGAGATTTGCAGCACTAACAAGTATTCAATACATGGATGTAAGACTGGCAACGAAGCTTAAGCCCAAAATCTAGAAGAGAAGAAACTGATACAGTGATACAGTTAGCAAAAACAAAATTAACTGACCAATATCCCTGAAGTGTTAACTATATCCCTGCTTGCTTCTGAATAAGCCCTAATTTTACACCCCCTTGACTCTTAAGTCAATGTTGATCAGGAAGTAATGGAGACTTAAGGCTATCTTATGGAATGTCAGAGCCTAGAAGAGCACTGGTAGCTTTCAGATGGTCACCCTCAGGGTGAATCACAATGTTGCCAGCCTACCTCTACTCTGATCTCAGTGGTGAAAAGATACTCTGAACTACATTCCACAGTCTATTGATGATTACTCTTGAGACAGCTCTGCATTTCATTGTTTTAAGGATGAAAAACTGATAGAAATTTAATTGGTTATTTTTTGTTGTTTTTTTTATTTTATTTTATTATTTTTTTTTTTTTTTGGTCTTTTCAAGACAGGGTCTCCCCGTAGTCCCAGCTGTCCTGGACTCACTCTGTAGACTAGGCTGGCCTTGAACTCACAAAGATCCACCTGCCTCTGCCTCCCAAGTGCTAATTGGTTATTTTAAATCAATTCGTAGATGCATTTCCTCCCTCATCCTAAAATAAGAAAGGATTAATAATGTTGTAATGAGGTAAATGTATCCATCACCCAACACATAATCTCTTGTTCATCCCTCCTTCCTTCCCTCCTTCCTTTGTTGCCTCTCTTTCACCCCTCTTTCCTCTCCTTTTTCCAACCTGAACTTCCTCTCTCCCTTCTTCCTCTTCTCCCTTCCTCCTCTCTTTCCTCCTTTCTTCATTTTCTCCTTTCACGGGGGATGGAGGCTGAAGGGGCACCAACATTTCCTGTCTCCCCCAATCCCTCAGAGAGAAGTTATGTTTCTCCATGAAAATAAAACAAGACTTTCTGAATAGAGCATGATAAATGGTAACTTTAAAATATTGAACTTCAGGATCCTTATCTGTTTTTGTCAAAATGGCTTTGTTCCAACATCTGGAAAATAAAGGCTGTTTTTGCTGTCTCCTGAGTACTTCAAACTATTTTTATTATGTTATTTCTGGCATCACACACTGCATGTATATTCATGGCTTTGGAAATGTTTCCTATTTCTATAGATTCTTTCCTCACTTGCAGGTGTCATTATAGATTCATGAATACAGCTAATCACTTCTAATGTGTACAATACTCCAGCCACTGCATGGAAAATTCGCTTGATTTTGTGATTAAACTGAGGTTCTGAAGGAAGCTCACTGCATTACATCATCTGATATAGGCTTCAGAAATAGTGGGAGATGTACAGAAAGATTGGTCCATTTGACACTCTTGTTTTTAAATTTTATTTATTATTTTTATTTTATTGTGTGTGGCATGTGTGTACGAGTGTATTGCATATATGCATGTAAGTGCACCCATGCTGTACAGTGCCCACAGATGTCTGAAGAAGGCATTGGATTCCCTGGAACTGGAGTTATGGACTGTTGTTAGCCTGCATGTGGATGCTGGGAATCTATCCTGGGTCCTCTGAACAAGCAGTAAGTGCACTTACCTGCTGAGCCTTCTCCCCAGCCCCAAACTCACTCTTAATCACACTTGAGAAGGGTTGTGCTCACATTCTAATATTCCTATCATTTTAACTTAAAACTAGTAGAGCATTTATATTTGCCATGTTAAATCAGAATCGAACCCTGTTTCCACGAAGTGTCATGCAAGCCATTGTAGGGTACATGAAAACTCATTATGTCAGCCAATGATTCCAGAATTTGTTTCTTAGTTTTGCCAACAACAACAAAAAAGAAAACCCGCCTCGTTCTCTAGGCTAGTTAAATGCAGCTCTAAGCATAGATGTCGGTCTTCATCACTCAGCAGCTCGAGGGAGTCTTTGCCCAGTGTTTATAGTTTGCTTTCAATTGCTGTGACAAAACACTCTGACTAAAACCAACTTGGGGAGGAAAGGATTTATTTGCCTCACCAGCACAGTCCATCATCAAGGAAAGCCAAAGAAGAAACTCAAGGCAGGAACCTGGAGCACAGAACGTGGAGGAATGCTGCAAGCTGGCTTGCTTCCTGGCCCATGCTCAGCTTGCTTTCTTGTATAATACAGGAACCACTGCCCAGCGGCGTGACTACCCACAGTGGGCTGGGTTCTCCTACATCACTCAATAGTCAAGAAAACACCCCACAGACACTGCCACAGGCCAGCCCAATGGAGGAGATTCCCCAGTCAAGTCTCCCCTCTCTCCACCCAATGTGTCAAGTTGACGTCACACCGAGGGGTGGTCTCACATTGCTGCTTTCCTGGGCAACTCCACAGTCTTCCCTTCGTGCCTCCAGCTGGGACAAGTATCTTGATCAAGCTACAGAAACCCATGTGTATTCCCGCGCAGTCTTTTCAGTTCCAAAGTTCAGTCAGCTCTTATCTGTCTTGTCTAAACTCAACCTTCCTGATCCCACATGTGGCATACAGGTCACCTCCACTGCACAATCCTGCAGAACCCAGAGGCCATCTGTGTGAGGCTGTAGGACTTTGGGTCCTGAAGAATCTCACTGAAGACACCAATTGTCTTGTTTTCCTCTTGGTTATTTTAAGGTGGTTGTTGTTGTTGTTGTTGTTGTTGTTGTTGTTTCATAGATGAGCAAAGGTAGAAAAACTGTCCTAACATTGCCTGTGCCACTCAGCTCATAAATGATGAGACAATTCTAGGCCACAAAATAATTGTTGGTTAAACTTGTCAGAGAGAGCACAACTCACTGAGGATGGACAGTGATCAGGAATTCGGCATAACCAACTGTCAGAAAGCTGTGAGTTCCCTCTGATCCCCACTAGTCCCCATCAAACCATGCCTGTCTCCTCTGCCGAAGTATGAGAAGGACTAAAATGAATGCTCAACTCTTGGAATCTATTTTTACTTATTTTACATTTACTTATTTATGTGGTGTGTGCCTGTGTGGTGTGTGTGTGTGTGTGTGTGTGTGTGTGTGTGTTTTGTATCTGTAGACACAGGTGAGGAGATCAGAGGAAATCCTGTGGAATTGGTTCTCGTTTTCCATCATATGGGTCCTGGGAATACAATACTAGCTATCACGTTTGCTGGCAAGCACCTCTACCCACTGAGCAACCTGCCAGCCCATGTTTAGGAACTTTTTAAGCCAAAAATCAATGTAAAGATCCTCACATTCAAAGGAATGAAGGAATATGACAGATCCTAAATTTCTTCTTTGGGATAATGGGAGGCAGAGTCTCCTCTTTTAGCAAGGCTGCCCTGGGATGTGCTCCACACTTTTGGGATGCATTTCTTGCAGTCCGTTTCTTTTTCCTCAGGTCAAGATATTTTCACTGGAACTAGGAGGAATGAGACTGTGGTTTGGGAAAGAGAGGGTGAAACCACTCTCTATTAACAAAATCTTTGCCCACTGTGTAGTCTCCTGTAGTGGCCTCAGTGCTCTGACCGTGGTCTCTTTCAAGTAGATGCAACACTAAGGAATGCTCCTTTTTCTGGACTCACTTGACTTTGATTTCCCGAGCAGATTGGAATTATCACAAACTTGGCAAAAACTCAAAACAATTTTTTCAAACTTTGAACTTTTATCCTGTGTCCCAGGTGCTCCACAAGCTGGCCTTTTGTGCTTCTGTTTTTAAAAAGTGAGTATTTCAGATCTTGAGAGCTGGGATGACAGTGAAGTATGCTACTGTGATGACCAACTGACAGAGTAGAAAAAAAGGAGCCTTTGCTTCCAGTGAGACCGTGAACAAAGGCACATTTGCACATCAGGCTCAGTTTGGACTGGAAAAACAGGTAGTGTCCGTAAAAAATCAGTATTTTATGTTTATTGGAAACTGATACAATTTGAGGGTTTTTTATTTCTATTTCCTTCTGTTTCCACGCTTGTGAACCGAGGGAATTAAAAGTCTGCATCTCATATAGTTGCCTAGAGGCTATGAGATACTTAGTTTTTTGTTTGAAGGGTTTCATTCTGTCTAAAATTGTCACAAGAAGTGTCTCTACCTTTTTATGTAAAGATATGTACAAAAATCTATCTATCTATCTGGAAAATAAAAGTGTAAACAATTGTATATATTTGATAGAGATAATAATTTGTATCTCTTATCACAAGTCATCACTCTCCATGGACATAAAAAGACAGAGGTAGATTAAAATGTAAAACTCAATCTCTTGAGAGGCTGATAAACACCTACCTTTCTCTGTATGTGAATGGAGAAATCACCAAGTCGAACTTTGTTCAGTACTGTCAAATTTTGTGAGAATCTGTGCTAAAAGCAACCTGAGTATGGTCATGTCTTCCACAAAAAGAACTTAGTTTTCAATATAGGAAAAAAATCGCTATTCAATAAAATCCATGTTTTTCAGAACAAAAGCAACATTATCACCTCTGGGAAAATTTGTAATAAAATATATGAAAGCTGAATATTTTCCCCATTTCTTATCCAAGGTTTCCCAAGACCACAATAGTGAAGTGTAATATTCTTAATCTTCAAAGTGTTTGTAAGTAATTTTCCTCTTATATTTTTTACTAAATTTGATGTTTCCTTCCACCAGTTCTAAACAAATGTCAAGTTGTTGAGAAAAACAACAAAAATAAGCCAAAAAAGGGCAGAAAAAGATGAGCTAGGAAAGAGCAGAATTTAACATTTCTCATTATAAACCTCTATAGAGTAGAAACATAAGTCTATACATAAAGTTGTAAGCAATTGATTCAGTTTTTTAATTAAGTACTGTTTCTGCATGTCTAATTATATTGATCAGGCACCATAATGAATCCAAAAGATGCCTGCTTACTGACCCCTGAAACTGTGAATAAGTTACATTACAAGGCAGCGCAAGTTTGCTCACATGATGTGAGGCACTGCTGGTCATCTCCAATAATCTGGATTGGCCTAGGACAATCACAGATATCCTTACTGAAGATACACAGAGCAGGCAGCAAGGAGAGCTTGTGGCAGGAACAGAGGGAAAGGCCTGACAGACACAACTGCTAGAACAATCTAGAGGCAGATGCCACCTTAACCAGCCACTACGCATATCGCCCCCTACAGGCGCCACTGAGAATGCAACTGCTCTGACCCTTCGGTTTCAGGATGGGCAGACTTTAGCCTGGAAGTGCAAAGAACTAAATGTGTGTTCCCTCAGCCACCAAATTTGTGTTGATCTGTCACAGCATCATGAGGAAGCGAATATTCACTTCGATGTGAGCCCATATTTCAGGGTGAGAAGTGGTAAATGGATCATAAGTGGACTGGGGAGAAGGGAGCAGAGTTTCTATTGCAAGATGTTCTATGGGAATAAGTATTCAAACCATGAGACAAGAAGGCAGGTCGATCCTAGGTGGAATAACAAGAAAGTCTAAATGTACTTAAGAATGATATAAAAGTACAAAAATGCAATGTTTGCAATCAGGGCCTGTTAGCACAGGCTGCCTTTAGTCCCAGCACTCAGGAGGCCAGGGCTGGTGGCCCTTCCTGAGATTAAGGCCAACCTAGTCTACATAGCAAGTTCCAGGCAAGCTGGGGCTACAGTAAGACTCTGTTGCAAAAAATACAAAAAATGTTTTTTTAAATACAATTTTTGGTGGGTGAGGGATTTCTATACAACCCAGTCTTACAACCATGAGTTCCGAACTTGACTGAAAATCTGAACTGATTAGTACAAAGATTATTTGGTAATTTTGATGCTAATGTTTTTTTTTACAAAAATAGTCTTAATAAGTGAACAACATTTTTTACTGAAGAGCCACGTTTATGAATTAAGGTGTTATGTTTTCAAAAAGCAGAAAGAACAGTCCAAACAGAAGGATTTTGTGTCTCTATTAGAAAATACAAGTCAATCCTGATTGAAGGCATTGTACAGGAATCCATTTCTATTGGTCTGCAATGTTTTTGGTTACTTTATGCTTTTATTGATGTCTTGTGTGTTTCAGACATCATTTTTCAGTTCAGTTTAGGCATATTCCCCTTTCCCTTCATCTAGCTCACCCCAGATCATGCATTCTGCCATAACTGTCCTGCATCATTCTCTGTCTTTTTTTATGTTTAGGAATTTACATTTTCCTCCATTAATTTTATATTACTCTAAAATATAGATACATACTTTCCACCCATATACAGTAATTACAGAGTCTGAAAATAAGTGCTGGATGGATTCTAGAGCCCTTTGAGAGATTTACATTATACCAACATAGTCGCTTTCAGATAAACAGAAATATAACAGTAGTTTTGTTCAGCTTGACTTTCATCTGGGGATTTGGTGTTAGCATTCACAAATGAGGGAATCCATTAGCCCTTTGTTTTTCTGAGATTGTGTTACTTCACTTAGCATAATGGCCTCCAGTTCCATCCATTTACCTGCAAAGTTCATGATGTCATCTTTCTTTACCACTGAATAGTACTCCATTGTGTAGATGTACCGCATTTTTGTCATTCACTCTTCAGTTGAGGGGCGTTTGGGTTGGTTCCAGCTCTTTGCTATTGTGAAGAGAGCTGCAATAAACATGGATGTGCGTGTATCTTGGCAGTAGGATGAGTCTTTTGGGTATATACCCAGGAGTTGGATGACTGGGTCAAGTGATAGGCTCATTTTGAGTCTTTTTAGGGTTCTCCACACTGCTTTCTATAATGGTTGTACAAGTTTACACTCCCCCCAGCAGTGGATGAGTGTTCCCCTTTCCCCACAACCTCTCCAGCATTTGATGTCTTTTGTATCCTTGATCCTAGCTAGTCCTATCAGAATGAGCTGATATCTGAGAGTGGTTTTAATTTGCATTTCCTTAATTATTAATGATGTTGAACACTTTTTAAGATGTTTCTCAGCCATCTTTAATTCCTCACTGGTGAAGTCTCTGTTCAGCTCTTTACTCCATCTTTTGAGTAGGTCATTTGTTTTCTGACTTCTTTGTTTTTTGAGTAGCTTATATATTCTTGACATTATTGCTCTGTCAGATGTATCACTGGTGGAGATTACCTCTCACTCTGTGGGTTTTCTATTCACTTCCTTGATTGTTTCTTTGTCTGTGCAGAAGCTTTTGAGTTGAATGAGGTCCCATTTGTTGACTGTTGACCTTATTTCCTGGCCAGCTGCTGTCTGATTTAGAAAGTCTTTTCCTATGCCTATGTCTTGTATGTTTTTGACAACTTTTTCTTCTATCACATTCAAGGTTTCGGGTTTCACGTTGAGATCTTTGATCCACTTGGAGTTTATTTTTATACAGAGTGAGAGGTAGGAGTTTAATTTTGTTCTTCTACAAATGATGATCCAATTTTGCCAGCACCATTTGCTGAAGATGCTGTCCTTCCTCCATTGAGCTTTTTTGCCCCTTTGTCAAATATGAGCTGGCTGAAATTATATGAGCTCAAGTTTGGATCTTCAATTTTGTTCCATTGATCAACAGGTCTGTCTTTGTGCCAGAACCAGGCTGTCTTTATGACTATTGCCCTGTAACGTAGTTTGAAGTCTGGTAGAGCAATCACCCCATCACATTTTTCACTCAGGGTTGCTTTAGCTATTCTGGGTCTTTTTATTTTCCATATGAATTTAAGGATTTTTTTTCCAAGTCTGTGAAGAAGTTCATGGGGGTTTTGATTGGGATTGCACTGAATCTGTATGCCAATTTTGGTAAAATGGACATTTTTACTATATTAATTTTCCCAATCCATGAACATGGGAAGTCTTTCCATCTTTTAATTTCATTTTCAATCTCCTTCTTCAGGGGTTTAAAATTTTTGTTGTAGAGATCTTTGGTATCTTTGGTTAGGTTTGTTCCCAGGTATTTTATTATTTTTGAGGCTATTCTGAGTGGGAAGTTCTTCTCAAATTCCTCTCCACTTGTTTATTATTGGTGTAAAGAAAGACAACTGATTTTTCTAGGTCATTTTTGTATCCTGCCACTTTACTGAAGCTCGTAATCATTTCTAGTTTTCTAGTGGAGATTTTAACATCCCTTAGGTAAACTATCATAATCATCTTAAAAAAGGGATAGCTTAACTTCTTCTTTTCCAATTAGTACTCCTTTAATTTCCTTCTCTTGTCTTATAGCCTTAGCAAGTGTTTCAAGTTCTATGTTGAAGAGGAGTGGTGATAAGGGGCAGCCTTGCTGGGTTCCCATCTTTAAAGGAAATTGTTCCAATTTTTCTCCTTTTAGGATGATGTTGGCAGTGGGTTTGCTATATACGGCTTTGATCATGTTGAGGAATGTTCCCTTCAGTATGATTCCCTCTGGGGCTTTAAACATGAAAGGATGCTGGATCATGTCAAAGGCATTTTCTTCATCAATTGAGATGATCTTGTGGTCTTGTCTTTCTGTCCATTTATGTGTTTTATGATATTTATTGATTTACATAAATTGAACCATCCTCACATCTCTGGAATGAATCCAAATTGATCGTGATGGATGAACTTTTTGATGTGGGTCTGTATGCAATTTGCAAGAATTTTTCATCTATGTTCATTAGTGAGATGGGTCTATATCTTTCTTTTTTGGTTGTATCTTTGCCTGGTTTTGGTATTAGAGTGCTGGCTTCATAGAAGGAGTTTAGGAGAATTCCCTCTCTTTTTATCCTTCTGAACAGTTTGAGTAGCAATGGTTGTAGGACCTCTATAAACGTTTTATAGAGTTCTGCCATGAATCTATCTGGACCAGGGCTTTTTTCAGTTGGGAGGTTTTATTTTTTCTTTATTTTTTTAGCTGGGAGGTTTTTAATTACATCTTCAATTTCCTCAAATATCATGGCTCTGCTTAAACTGTCCATTTCTTCTTGGTTAATCTTTGTTAGTTCCCAGGATTTCAGATATTCATCCATTTCTCTTAGGTTTTCAAATTTAGTAGAGTATAGATTTTTGAAGGTTTATGATTGTCTGGATCTTTTCCTTGTCTGTTTTGATGTTTCTCCTTTCATCACGAATACTATTGATTTGGAGTTGCTCTCTCTCCCTTTTTTTTTTAACTGGGCTAGAGGTTTGTCTATTTTGTTTATCTTTTCTAAGAACCAGCTTTTGGATTCATTGATTTTATAAATTGTTTTCTTTGTTTCCATTTCATTGATTTCTGCTCTGATTTTTATTATTTCTTCCTGCCTGCTGGGTTTAGGGTTCATTTGTTGTTGTCTCTCAAGTGTTTATAGCTGCAGCATGAGATCATTTATTTCTTCCCATTCTGCTTCTTGATGTATGCACTTAGGGCTATAAATTTCCCTCTCAAGACTGCTTTTTTTAATTAATTTTATTTATTTCTGTATGTGTATGAATGTATTGTCTGCATGCAAGTCTGTGCATCCTTGTCGTGCAATGCTGCGGAGGTCAGAAGAGGGTCTCGGATTCCCCTGGAACTGGAGTTTCAGACGGTTCTCAGCTGCCATGTGGGTGCCGGGGATCGAACCTGTGTCCTCTGCAAGAGCGGTCGGCACTTGTAACAGCTAGGCCATCTCTCCAGCCCCTCAAGACTGCTTTTAAAGTATCCCATAGGCTTTGTTTTGTTGTGTTGTCTTTTTCATTCAGTTCCATGAATACTTTTATTTCACTCTTTATTTCTTCCCTGACCCATTCATTATTCAGCATTGTGTTGTTCAGTCTCCATGTGTTCTTGTAGCTAGTTGGGCTTATTCTAGTGTTCATATTGAGCTTTATTGCACTGTGGTCTGATAGAGTGCATGGAATAATTTCTATCCTTTTGTATTTGTTGAGGTTCCTTTTGTGCCCCAGTATGTGGTCGATTTTGGAGATTGTTCTGTGAGGTGCTGTGTAGAAAGTATATTCTCTGGTGTTTGGGTTGAATATCCTGTAGGTGTCTGTGAGTTCCATTTGCTGTATTGTATTGTTCAGTTCTGATGTCTGTTTATTTTTTGTCCTGTTGATCTAATCAAGGGGCTGAGTGGGGTGTGGAAGTCCCCCACTATTAGTGTGCTAGGATTAATCTGTGTCTTAAAGTCCCACAGAGTAGTGTTTATAAAGTTAGGTGCACCAGAGTTTGGTGCATAGACATTTAGGATTGTGAAGTCTTCATGGTTCATTGTTCCTTTGACAAGTATGTAATGCCCCTCTTTGTCTCTTCTGATTAATTTTACTTTGAGATCTATTTTGTCTGATATTAGAATAGCCACTCCACTTCTTGGTACCATTCACTTGGAATATTTTTTCTGTCCTTTCACTCTAAGGTGGTGTCTGTCCTTGAGGGTGAGATGGGTTTCTTATAGATAACATATAGAAGCATTCAGTTTCCTATTCCATTTTCCCAGTCTATGTCTTTTGATTGGAGAGTTTAGACCATTAGTATTTAAGGTTTTTATTGAGAGATGTGTGTTGCTTCCTTTCACCATATTTTTGTTTCCATTCTTGGTCTATGTTTGTATTTATTTACTCTGTTATGCTTTTGTTACTTTCACTCTTTAATTGCTTGGGGATAGTTGCTCCTTTCCTCTCTTTTTTGGATTGCTTCCAAGGATTTTCTGAAGTGTTGGTTTCTTAGACATGTATTCTTTCATCTTGCTCATATTGTGAATTATTTTTCTTTCTCCTTCAACTATAATTGACATTTTTTGCTGGATATAGTAGTCTGGGTTGGCATCTAAAGTCATTTAGCACTGGGAATACTTTGGTCCACGTTCTTCTAGCTTTCTTAGTTTGCACTGAGAAGTCAGCTGTGATTCTGATGGGTTTTCCCTTATATGTAACTTGTTTTTCTCTTGTGGCTTTCAGTATTTTGTCTTTGCTTTGAGCATCTAGTGTTTTAAGAATTATATGTCATGGGGAATTTCTTTTCTGGTCCTGTCTGTCTGGTGTTCTATACACTTCTTGTATTTGTATGAGTTTGTCTTTTTTCAGCTTGGGGAAATTTTCTTCTGTTATCCTGTTGAAGATCTGTTCAATAGTGTTGTCTTGGATTCTTCTCCTTCCTCTATCCCTATGAGGTGTAGATTTGGTGTTTTGTTTTTTTGTTTTTTTTCATAGTGTCCCACATTTCCTGGTTGTTCAACTCTTGTGATTTTTAAATTTTTTTATAATCTTTACTTGAGCATTCTAGTTGCTTCATGTTATCCTGCAGGTCTGATATTCTTTTTTCTGCTTCCACTCTGCTTCTTAGGCTTTTCCCATCCTTTCTTGATGATTGGATGAATGTTCACTTTCCTTTTTTCATTTCATCCTGTGATTTCTTTAGTATTTCCACTTCCTTATGGAGCCTGTCCTTCTCATCTTGTAGCTCCTTGGTTCTTTGGCTTTTTTTTTTTTTCATTTTGTCCTTGGACCTTTTCAGCATTTCCACTTCCTTCTGGAGTTTGACATTTTCTCCCTTTAGTTCTTTCCAATGTTTGTCATTATCTCACTTCAGGTCCTTCTTGAGTTTTTCATTCTCTACCCTTAGTTCTCTAATTTGTTTGAATGTGTCTACAATTGTTCTTCTAAGATCCATGTCTTGGTTTGCTTCCAGGGAGATCTCATTGTAGGAATCTTCTAGTAGAGTTTGGTGTGGATTTATTATGAGCTTTTCCCATGTTGTTTTCTCTTTGTGTCTTTGTGGATTTGTTTGTTTGTTTGTTGTTTGTTTGGACTCTGGTGCCTCAACTGTGGCTGCACAGACTATAATCACTAATAATGCACCTGCTAGATCCTCTGCACTACCACTCCACCAGGTTGGGGGGGCGCAGGTACCCTGTTGGCCATCTCACACCACAGACTGGGTGCAAGCTGGTGTTGTGCTGTGTGTGCTTCTAACTCTGCCCATATTGCATGCTGGAACCCAAAGGTTGGATGGTCCTGGGTAATAGCAAGCCTCCATGGGGTGAAGGGGTGCACAAAGCATCAAGGCAGGTGGGGGCTCACCTGGTCTTTTGCACACTGGTTTTGTGCAGGCCACAGGTGAAGTCCTCTCACACCATGGGCTGGGCACATGCTGGTGTTGTGCTCTGTGCAACTTTTTTTAAATTATTTTATTTGTGTGTGTGTGTGTGTGTGTCTGTGTGTGTGTCTGTGTGTACAAGTGTCATTGCAGTACCCAAGGAGACCAGAAAAGGCATCTGATTCCCTGGAGCTGAAGTTGTGGGCAATTGTCAGCTACTTGATGTGGTTGGTGGGAACCAAACTCTAGTCCCCATCATAGAGCTACAAACACTCTTAATGGCTGAACACTCTCTTCTTCCTTGGAGCATTCCCCTTATATATACCATTGTGGCTCTGCTATTTCTACCACATCCTGTACAGAAACATGTTGAAACACTCCATAAGTTTCCATCACCTCTTTAGACTCTAACACAAATGACAAAGTTTCTGTCTGTATTTTAAATATTATCTTCATAAACATTGACAAAAACCCATATTCATAACCAATATGCCAGGAAAAGCCTGTTCGGATAAACTATAATGGCTTATTGAGCACCAAATATCTTTGAAAAATCCATTTTTAACATGGAGTGCTAACAGAAAGATACATCTGTATTTGGCAGAAATATGAAGCAGAGATGGGATCCCAGGGGATGCTCAGCAAATTAAACTAATCTTAAGTCAGTGTTTCATTTTCTCCCTAGTAGACCTGCTTTGTTCCAGGACTACTGACTTATGCATAGTATACCACATGAGTCATGCCACAAAAGATGGCTTGGTCAACAAATGAATGGAGGAATGGCAGAATGGGAGTAATCAAGCTTGCCTCTGGAAAAGAGGAGGATGAGGAAATCAGAACTGTGTGTTTCACACTTGCCAGAGGCTAACTACCTCTGACATCTGCCATGAGATAAAAGCCATTTAGAGTGACACCCATCACATCAATGCTAGCAGAGAATATGTCTCCATTACTTAAATTATCCTTCCAGAAACCTCCAGTAATAACTCAGAACACCTTGAACAGTCCTTTTTGTTTTCTTATCTCTCTATGGAATGATTGAAATGTGAGATAGATCTTATGTTCTTGGACCCTGCACATGTCAGATGGCAACAGAAGGAAGAAATAAACATGTTCTTGGTCTTAGAATTAAGATAAAAGTTCCCTGAGCTTTTGTCCAAAGCAGCTGGGAGTGATGCATATTGGAAACAACAACAACAACAACAACAACAACAGAAAGGACTGCATTAAAGAACTGACTGAAACAGTGAACTTCTGCTCAAAACAGCCAACTTCCTCATGGAGAATATTGAGAAAGATTGAGAAAGAGATGAAAAGCATGTTTGGCAGAATGCATGAGCTCTGGCGGGGTGGGGGAATGGGTGGGAACACGGGTCTAGATTTGTTAAAAAAATAAAAATAAATTTATGTGAAAAAAAAGAAAAAACAAACAAAAAAGTCATTTGCACACTCAATGGAGACACTTGTGATGTATCTCACCAACATAGAGATAGGATTCAAAACAGATTATTCTGATGCCCATGGACAAAGAGAGAAAGCTTAGTCTTTCTTACTCCCTAAACAGGGACAGCCTTTTAATTTATTACTCAGCATCAAAGTTTGATTTCTTTGTGTTTGTTTAATTCTGAGAATATTATATATTTTTAGCATGGTCACCCCTCCCCTGACTTCTCCCAGAACCATACCCTTCCTTGCTTATCCACATTAAATAAAAGTTGTCTTCATTTAAAAAAAGCTGTTTGTGGTGCCCATCTACTCTTAGTTGTGGGGGCATCCATTCCTGGGGTGTGGTGGACTTACCAGAAGCCACTCCCTTAAAACTCCAACTCTCTCTCTCCCAGTAGCTCTCAATTGCCAATAGATTCTCAGCTACAGGTAGGACCTTGTGTCTGCCTCCTCTCTTTATGCTGTGATTTTTGTTTGCACTGAACTTTTGCAGGTCTGTGGTGCATGCCAGCACAACCACTGTGAGTTCATACTTGCACATGTGCTGATTTGTCTGGAAAACCCTGTTCATTGTAATCATCTACCGCTCCTGATTCTTACAGTTTTTCAGCTTTCTCTTCCATAATAATCCCTAAGACTTGGGAGGGGGTGTTATGTAGACCTACCATTTATGATTCAGCAATTCACAGCACCTTATTCTCAGCACTCTGATCACTTGGGAATCTCGCTAGTAATCCCTATCCACAGCACTAAGAAGCTTTTCTAATCAGAGTTGAGAGATGCAGTCTATGGGTATAACAATAAGACATTATGAATGGTTTAATACTAATTCCCTTTGGCAGAATAATAGTAGTAGATTTTCATCTAGATCCTTTGACCAATCTAGCCACAGGTTATTGTCCCCAATAACAGTGTCAATTACAGGTTTGATCTTCTCCAAAAATGTAGAGTTTGTTCCATATTTCTTGCCAGTTTTGAAACCTCAACAGCTGTACAGGACAAAAAAATATTCAGAGTCATACAGGGAGACTCAGAGAACATTTTATTAATTTTGTGACTCTAGTCATTTTCCAGACACCTTCCTTATTTTGTCTAATGTGTACAGCCTGCTTCTCCCTGAGCACTTTGATAAACATATACATTAGCAAATATGCCTTAACAGTTAAGGGCAACATATT
This sequence comes from Rhizomys pruinosus, assembly GCA_009823505.1. Lineage (NCBI taxonomy): Eukaryota > Metazoa > Chordata > Mammalia > Rodentia > Spalacidae > Rhizomys > Rhizomys pruinosus. Next base: position 4,417,356 of record VZQC01013012.1, on the reverse strand, counting down.
GTAGATCAGAAACACAGACTATTACAATGTATGCAAAATATTTGAAGTCTTCAGGTAAGCTGGCTTAATCTTCTAATTTGCACACCAAAAATCTTTTGGCAGTATATGTAGCTAATCATATAAATCAATAATTTGTTTTATTTATTTATTTATTTATTTATTTATTTATTTATTTATTTATTGCCATGTTATTATATGCCCCAGGCTGGGTTTAATTTCTCTATGCAGTCAAAGATGGCTCCTCTTACTTCTAAGTGCCCATCACTAGGATTACAGGCATTCACCCACACACGGTTTATGCAAACAAGGCTTTATGTATGATAAACAGGCATGCTACAACTTGAACTATAATCTCAAACTTTTTGTTTTCGAATTTGCTATTTAATCCAGGCTGTCTTTAAATGGAAAAATCTCCTGCCTCAGCCTCTTGAACACTACAGGTGTGTATGTCCCAATATGGCTTGACTTTTTCAGTAACTCCTCATATAAATTTGTAGATTTCAAACATTGTATAAATATCTAATATGCATGCAGAATGCCTTTCCATTAACCGGTGGTGTTCTTGTTTAAGAGAAGCATTACAAATTACATGGTTTATAATGTGATTGTGTGGTATTTGTCATATTTTTACTTATTCCAATATACTCAAGCACAAAGTTGGCAGGGAAATGTGCCATGCTTTATAGATAAAGGATGCAATTTAGCACATAAACATCAGAAATAAAATAAGGATTGGAGTACAAGATAACTGAATTCATTGCATTGTTGAGGCAAACATGTTGACGTTTCTCATAAAAAAGAAGACCAGATCCTTACAATCCTTCCAGATCTGTCTATTCATAAACAGTCGTCAGCACTGACAGTCATTTGGCTTCATGTTTTCCCACTTCCATGTGTAAATGCAGAGGATTTAAATTGGTTCTCAACAATGAAAACACAATTTTGTTCTGGTTACTTGATTGTATATTATACTCTGAAAATTTCTGTTTGGTCTTTTGCATGGCAGCTGGCTTTCATCTCTCATATATGGCTTGATTGTCTGCTTCTTTCTGTACATTACATTTGGTGCAGAAATGCACAGTTTGCTTCAAAATAATTACTCATATTTTTAGTTAATAAATTTGGAGGGCTATTAATTTCCATGTAATGTTTTATCTATTATTTTGATATAATTCATTATTCCCCAAAATCTCAAGATTGAGACCCAAATGGAGTCCCAAAATTTCTTTGAGGAAAATGTGGTTAATAGGGATGTGTAAACATTCAGTGACATAAAGAAGCAGATGCTACCTAAATCTGGAGAAAGAATACAGAATTTTCCATTAGCTGCACTGAAAACCTCCAAATCTTTTCCAACTAGATTAAGATTAGAAAATTTACAAAGAAATGTATATTTGTCAACATGGAAGATAACAAATATCAGATCCAATAGGAGCTAAGAATCAAGTGATATGTATTATAAAATGTATATAATTTTTGTTATGGATATATTTTTCTTTTAATTACCATAAGTTCACTGCACAAAATAATGGGCTTCACTGTGAAATTTTCACATATGCATATCATTTCCTTTAATCATATTCATACTGCATTAGCCTCTCTCCTCTCCTCTACCCTGGTTTCTTCTTTCCAAATACCCCTCCCCCATAGTTCCATATAGTGTTTTACTTTTTATTTATTTATTTCTGTAAATTTTTATTGAATTTTTGTGCATTTCATAAAAAAAACATTTTAAGCAATCTTAAGCATGCTTATACCCCTTTCCCTGCTGTCACACTCCCATAGCCCCCCATTGGAATTGAAATATTCTGTCATTTGTGTTAAGGCTGATTATGTCAAGTTAGTGCCCTGGAGGTCCCTCAGTGCCAAGATCATACACTGAAGTCCAGTCAGTCTATCTCTCTACAGTACCTCCTTTTATGAAGACCAGCTCTTCCTCACCCAGCAATAATCAGCTGCCAAAAAATTCTTCAACAATGACTGGGGCTTTTTGCCCATTTCTCCAGTTCTATGCTGGGTTTTCTTTCTGCTTGAGCACGCATTGATCTTATGCATGCAGACACCATTGCCATAAGTTCATGTGAGCAGGGTCTCAGAAGCCTGTAGGACTAATGTGTATAATTTTTAAAAGGAAATAATTATTTCTCAAAATTGTATTGATTTTCTGCATGTGAAAACTGAGAATGCATTGGACAGTATTAAATAATTAAATTAAATAATTAAAACAGAATCATAGCACTGACACAACTGTAATGAAAAAGTGCTGGATTGTTAGAGACTATCAACAGATGGCTGCAGCTAAACCCAACACTTCTATAAACCCACTAAAAGCCTTAACTATGGGAAAGGGACTACTATGGAGGTAGGAGGGTTGAAAGATGTGGGAGGGACATATGAGATGGTGTGTGGGAGAGAGTAATCAAATTCATTTTTATGTATATGTGTATGATACTGTCAAATAAAAAAGCTTGTCAATAAAATATATACAATAATGTTTAAATTTTAATACTATATTTTAAAAATGTCTCTTCTTAGTCTAATCAAATTTGAAATTAATCATCACCTCTCCCCTTTTCATTTAGTTAATGTCGATTCTTTCCTCTGTCACAGTGTTCTGAGTCATAGAGTGGGAAAAATAATTTCAAATTTAGATCATGATTACTATTTTCAAAGATACAAACTTTAATATAAAAGATAGATGTCCTAAACATTACAAATCATATAAGAACATATATGAAGATGTATCATGATTGAAATATGATAAAATGCTAAATGACCCACTCCCAATTTTTAAAAATCAGATTAAAGTTATTATTAAATGTATTATCATTTTTCAGATTTTAATTTGGATATTTTTAAAAAGGATACTAACTACTGTGGGAAAATAAGTGAAGAAACAATCAGTATTTTATAATGTTCGTAAGTCTAAAGTAAATTCTAAACTGTGAAGAATTTTGGTAATATTCTAGAAATATTAAAGGAACATTTAAATTAACCCAGAATTATTATTTTAAAAATTTACATGAGTCAAGCTTTCCCTGGGTGATGTGTGGACTCTTGGGTAATCCACACTTCCTAGTGGATTCTTGGTCATCGATTCACTGGCTCTGGTGGCTTATTTTGCCACCACACTGTCCTTCAACCTTTTTGGCTTTTTTGAGACAGGGTCATAGGTTCACCAAGTTAGACTTGGGTGGACACTTCCCTTTGCCTGTGGCTAGTGCTCTGCAAGGGTCAGTGGATGTGTGTTCATGTCTCCCAGGAGAAGTTCACACATATTTCTTTTTTTGCCAAAACAGTATTTTTCAGTGTTTCTCAAGATTCCATAAGCCCACATACACAGAACAATGAAAGTGAGTGTAATTAAAGCAAAATAACTTCACTGAGAGTTTGTCTCTTGTTAGTCACAGTGAATGAGAGGAACCTGACAGAGATGTTCAGATCAACAGAGAGGAGTCTCTGAAATTACTCAGAAAGAACCTCCCAGGACAGCTGCCAAGGAACTTTAAAAGCTGATCACCATGGCTCCATTATACAGCCAGCTCTGTTCAGAACAAAAGGCAGACATGCAGAACAACATTTTCTAAAACATTATTTAGGATTATGAAGAGATGTGCCATTGTCTATGATTATTATTAAAATTAAAAAATATATTTTGCTGGAGAGATGGCTCAGCAGTTAAGAGCACCTGACTGTTCCTGCAGAGGACTTGGTTAGATTCCCAGCACCCACATGGAGGCTAAGAACCATCTTTAAGCCTCCTGGTGGCGCACACCTTTAATCCTAGCACTTGGGAGGCAGAGGCAGGCAGATCTCTGTGCGTTCAAGGCCAGCCTGGTCTACAGAGTGAGTTCCAGGCCAGCTGGGGCTATAGGGAGACCCTGTCTCAAAAAGACTAAAAATCAATCAATCAATCTATCTATCTATCTATCTATCTATCTATCTATCTATCTATCTATTAATCCATGAGGTCCCAGCATGGGGAGTAGGTGCTGCCATATTGAAAACCAAGCAGAACTAACACAACTTCGTTAGCCAGGCAAAGATGGAGCCATAGAACACATTAAAGCCAGCAAAATAATAAAGAGGAAAAAGAAGAAACAAGAGCAAAATAAAACAAACAGCATGGAAGAAAACGTAAGTAATAAAACAATTATATGATTTGGTTTTTTTTTTATTTATTACTGTACGTGTATGAATGTACTGTCTGCATGCAAGTCTGTGCACCCGTGTCGTGCAATGCTGCGGAGGTCAGAAGAAGGTGTCGGATTCCCCTGGAACTGGAGTTCTCCTGGAATTGGAGCTTCAGACGGTTCTCAGCCGCCATGTGGGTGCTGGGGATCGAACCCGGGTCCTCTGTAAGAGCAGTCGGCGCTCTTAACCATTAGGCCATCTCTCCAGCCCCAAACAATTATATGATTTTTTTATAATCGGTGTGAACAGGGAGAATCACCTGATTAGAGATAGATAATTGTTAGAATAGATAAATGCAAAATGCACTCATATGTTGTTGGCAAAAATAAAAATAAAATAAAATAAGGCAATAAATGTTTTGAAATGAGAGGAATAAAATATTTCAAGTGACCATAAGCAATAAAATGGAAATATTTGTAACATGTTGGAATCGGTGAAAAACAAGAGTAAATAAACAATACATATTTCAAAATTTACATTTTTAGAAAAATGAAACAGGTTTATGCTTTCAAATACTGAGCCACAGAAAAAAGTATAGGAAATGAATTTTATTCTTTTTTTTTTTTTTTGTCATTTTGAGTCAAGGTCTCCTTGTAGTCCCAGATGGCCTGGAAATCACTATGTAGACTAGGCTGGCCTTGTACTTAAAGAGCTCTGCTTGGCTCTGCCTGTAGAATGCTGGGATTAAAGACGTGTCCCACCACGCCTGGTTTAAGATACAAATTTCAAAGAGAGAAAATTTAAATTAGAAATTAAAATTGGTGCACTTAAAGCTATAAGTTTTCTGTAACTTTCTTTTTTTTTTTTTTTTTTTTTTTGGTGTTTTTGAGACAGTCTCCCTGTAGCCCCAGCTGTCCTGGAACTCACTCTGTAGACCAGGCTGGCCTTGAACTCACAAAGATCCGCCTGCCTCTGCCTCCCAAGTGCTAGGATTAAAGGCGTGCGCCACCACGCCCGGCCAGTTTCTTAACTTTCAAAAATCTCATTCACAAAATAGAGTTACAGTGGATTTAAAGGTACTTGTCACGCTTAACAAGGTTAAATATGTTCAGAAGTAGAATACTTGCTTCTATCTATGAAACAATTCTTTATATAAATGAAATAACTAAAGAAACCCATTTTATCTAGTGGGTCACAAATAAAAACAATTTTGTTTCAAATACATAACTTATAGGTTACATGCTTTGACAAATATAAATGAAAATGTCATGTTTAAATGTGGTGCAAATTATTCACCTTCTGGAAGAAATCCTCTTATAAAACTTATGAGAAAATGTGGAAAATAAAAGTGTAAGTTAATGAGAAGTTTATAGGAAAAAGTACATTTTGAAGCAATAGCTAAGAAATTTAAAGCTATTCTTAAAACATAGACTGCAAATGTTTTCTTTGCCCAAATACCAATAGTAGTAATAATAATTGTAGCAGTAGTAGCAGAAAAATATTTATTCTGACTTTGTTCTAAGAATTTATAATTATTATTCACCACTACTCTATTCATAAGAAGTAAAGACTCCAACTATCCCATTTTACTGATGTCAAAATTGATACAGAGAGGAATCCTTTGGTCTGCTTACAAAACTAGCTCCCTGGTTTTCATGGTCTGCATTCCTGGCCCCTACCCAAAATATGTTTCAGTAAATATTAATCTTAAAAACTGGCAGAATGGGGGTCAAAGGAACTATAAAAAGCATCAGAGAAACTAAGAGTATATATGTGATTCATTTTAGAGTGAAATTCACAAATTAACAAAAAATAACAATCAGAATATCTTAGCAAACTACTTATGTGTTTTTGGCAAGAGTAGTGAAATAAACCATTACTGACTAGTCCTAAGCAGGACTAAATTTTCTAAGTATGACTCATGATCTTTGTCATATATGTCACACCTATACTAAAACTATATCATCTGTACACAAACTGTCATTTTCATATCATATTTCAGGATTCACCTTAGGATAGCATCTCATTCCAAAAAGACTGTCTAGGATCAAGAAAACAAATGATATCAAATGCTGGAGAGGTTGTAGTGAAAGGGGAACACTTATTCACTGCTGGTGGGAATGTAAACTCATGCAACCACTATGAAAAGCAGTATGGAGAACCCTGAAAAGACTCAAAATGAGCCTACCACCTGACAGAAACATGTCAATTAATTTTAACTTTAAACTATTTTGACCTATTTTTATTAAGTGTAACAACAAAAATCCCACATTAAAAAAATATAGTAAAAATTATAAAGAAAAGATTTAGATTTGAATCCGTCTGATATAAATAGACTGAACACTTAGAAATGCCCTCCCATGTTCAGAGTGTTGAAATATATAAAATTAATCTAAAAATTAAAACATCTGTGATTCAAGCTCCATAATAGAAGCCCAGAAAGGACACTAGTATGAAATTCATTATTATAACAATAATCTCTAATGATTTTCTGTGTTATGCATATATAGCATAACTATTAAAGGAAAGGAAAAGTTATTTGAGCCCCGATGGGTTGGAGGATCAAGAACTCCAGGAGAGTGGGCTGGAGAGATGGCCTAGAGGTTAAGAGCACCGACTGCTCTTACAGAGGACCCGGGTTCGATCCCCAACACCCACATGGTGGCTGAGAACCGTCTGTAACTCCAATTCCAGAAGAACTCCAGTTCCAGGGGAATCCAATGCCCTTTTCTGACCTCTGCGGCATTGTAGGACACGGGTGCACAAACCTACATGCAGACAAAACATTCATACACATAAATAAATAAATAAAATATAAAAAAAAATTTAAAAAGAACTCCAGGAGAGAAAGGGAAAGGAAGGAAGAAGAAGAGGTGAAGGAGGAGGAGGGGAAAATAGAAGGAGAAGAAGAGGAAGGGGGAAGAGGAGGAAGAGAAGAAGGGAGAAGAGGAGGAGGAGAAGGAGGAGGAAGAGGAAGTAAATCTGTTTAAGGATCTCTTATAACTTAAGAACAAGCAAACAATTTATGTCCCTGGCATTAAGAAGAAGCCTATTACTTCAACACAATGTGACTTAGGTTCAGTGTCTGGCATCTTGAATACTGATTGTTATTAAGGGACATCATTCACTTCTCCCAAGCACCACATCATCAATCCAAAAATAATTTATTTAAAAGCTAAGAAAGCAGTATGTGTCCCATACATTTTAAGTAACTGATGCATTGGCTTTCAAAAGTAAAAAATAAAACTTCTCCCTTCTTTGTTATTCAATGTTTTCTTGCTACTCTGCCGTTTACAGGCTGATGCCTCTAGACTGTAAAATACACATGAGACTGGGATATTCCTCATTGCAGTGAAATGTTTGCTGTGCTAAGACTGAAACCCTGCATCCAGAGCCGCAGCCTCCACATAAATGACAGGCATGGTGTCCTACAACTAGAATGCCAGTGCTGGGGAAGTTGGGACAGGGAGGTTCCTGGGCTCACTAGCCAGAGAATTTAGCAGAATCAGTCAGTTCTAGGTTCAGGGAGAGCATATCGCAAAACATCAAATGTTGACCTCTGGCCTCCACACATATGCACACACGCACCCCCAATATACATGCAAATATATGTATACAACATGCATACACAATACGAAGAATGTAAATATGGTGGGTAGATTGCCTTGTTTCCTTGTTTCCAGGATTTCAAGCCTGTGTATACATTGTCCTGTGGTAATCAAGAACTGAGTTGGTATTATTCAGGGAGACCAATGTTATCAAAGGAATCTTCACAAATGGAATTGGGATGAAAAAGGTTATCAAAGATACAAATGGGGCCTGAGTAGGTGAAAGAAGAAAAGAACTCAGAGAGGGAAGGTGGAATGGCTCTTTTCTTTTTTTTTTTTTTTTAATTAGTTTTTATTGATGCTTTGTACATTTCATACATTTTTCCAATTCAGTTGCTCTTTTCTATAGAATCCTGTTGTCTTGACACTTTCCAGGAATTTAGACTTAAAAGTGCAGCAATTGAGGATGCCCAGTGTAAGTACATATAAAGGAAGCTGCTTCTTCCAGGCACTGACAAATAGTGGCCAGAGCATCCTAAAGGCAAAACATTTATAGTGGAATATAGAAGAGATGTTAAACTTAGAGGGAAAGGAAGAAGAAAACTAATTTTTAATTAAGTTTTGTGCATTTAATACAACATTTCATAATCAAATTTATACCCTTTCCTTGTCCTCCACCCCACCAGAATTCATGCATTCTTCCATACATGTCTTTACATTCCTCCATTACATAACAAGTTGATAACTAACACCTGGTATGATATTTACTAAAAAAAAAAAAAAAAAAAGGATTATTTAGTTTGCCTTACAAATGGGAATTTGGTGCTAGGTTCCAGAATGTCACTTGTTTTCTGGAACTGTGTTACTTAGCATAATGTCTTCTAGTTCAATCCATTTACCTCCAAAGTTCATGATATCATCTTTATTGCTGGATAGAATTCCACTGTGTAGATATAACACATATTCTTCATCCACTCATCGGTTGAGGGATACTTGGGTTGTTTGTGAAGAGAGCTGCAATAAACATAGATGTGCATGTATCTCTGTGATAGGATGAGTCTTGTTGGTATATACCCAGGAGTGGTATGGCTGGGTCAGGTAGTAGACTCATTTTGAGTCTCCACAATGCTTTCCATAGGAGTTGCATTCCCACCAGCAGTGGATGAGTGCTCCCCTTTCCCCACAACCTCTCCAACATTTGGTATCCTTTGTTTTCTTGATCATGGCCAGTTTTACCAGAGTAAGATGAAATCCTAAAGTGGTTTTAATTTGAATTTCCTTAATTATTAGTGACGTTGAACATTTTTAAAGATGTTTCTCAGCCATCTTGACTTCTTCATTTGTGAAGTCTCTTTTCACATCTTTACCCCATCTTTTGAGTGGGTCATATGCTTTTTTGTTCCTTTGTTTTTGAGTAGTTTATATACTCTGGATGTTAATCTTCTGTCATTTTTATTACTGGTGAATGTTTCCTCCCAATCAGTGGGTTTGTTCTTCCCTTCTTTGTTTCTTTCAGTGTACAGAAGCTGTTGAGTTAATAAGGTCCCATTTGTCAATTGTTGACCTAATTTCCTACACAGCTGCTGTCTGATTTAGAAAGTCTTTTCCTAAGCCTATGTCTTGTTTGATATTGCCAACATTTCCTTCTATCATTTTCAGAGTTTTGAGTATCACATTGAGGTATTTGATCCATCTGGGGTTGATTTTTGGTACAGGATGAGAGGTAGGGGTTTAATGTTATTCTTCTAAGAGTGGTGATCCAGTTTTTAGCAACACCATTTGCTAAAGATGCTGTCTTTCCTTCATTCAGGCTTCCTGGACCCTGTGTCAAAGAAGAGGTGACTGAAATTGCATGTGCTCAAGTTTGGAACTTCATTTTGTTCCATTGATCTATGGGTCTGTTTTTGTGCCAATACCAGGCTGTTCTATGACTATGGCCCTGTAATATAGTTTAAAGTCTGGTATAGTAATTCCCTCTGCATTGCTCTATGTGCTCAGGGTTGCTTTGGCTATCCGGGGTCTTTGTTTTTCCATATGAAATTTAGGGTTTGTTTATTAGGTCTATGGAGAAGCTCATAGGATTTTAATCAAGATTGCATTGAATCTTTATATTACTTAGGCAGGATGGTCATTTTTACTATATTAATTCTTTTCAATCCATGAGCATGAAAGGTCCTTCCACTTTCTGGTGTCTTGTTCAATCTCCTTCTTCAGGGTTTTAAAATTTTCATTGTAGAGATTTTTAGTGGTTTTGGTCAGGTTTGTTCCTTAGATATTTTTGAGGCTATTGGGAATGGGAAGGTCTCATTGTATTCCTTCTCCAGTTGCTTATTATTGGTATAAAGGAAGGCTACCAATTTTTCTAGGTTAATTTTTTTTTATCCTGCCACTTTACGGAAACTGTCATAAATTTCTAGGAGTTTTCTGGTGGAGATTTTGGTATCCCTTAGGTAAACTATCATGTCATCTGAAAAAACTGATAGTTTGACCTCTTTTCCAATTAATGCTCCTTTAATTTCCTTTTCTTGTCTTGCTCTAGAGAGCATTTCACCAGTATATTGAAAGAGAGTGGGGATAGAGAGCAGCCTTGCCAGGTTCCTGACTCTAAGGGGAATATGGTTAATTTTTCCCCATTTAGAATAATGTTGGCTGTGGGTTTGCCGTACATGGCTTTAATTATGTTGAGTAAAGTTCCTTCCAGTCCAATTCCCTCTAGGACTTTAAACATGAAAATATGTTGAATTTTGTTCAAGACGTTTTCTGCAACAATTGAGATGACCATGTGGGATTTTTTGTTTTCTTGTTTGTTTTGTTTTTGTCTTTCAGTATATTTATGTGCTTTATAACATTTATTGATTTATTTTTTAATTTACTGTCTGTTTATTTTATTTTTTATATTTTTTAAATTTTTTGATATATATATATTACAAGACTATGTTACAAATCAAATCTAGACCCATGTCCCCACCCTACCCCCACCCCACCAGAGCTCAAGCATTCTGCCAAACATGTTTTTCATCTTTTTCTCAGTCTTTCTCAAAATTCTCGACATAGAAGTTGACTGTTTAGAGCAGAATTTCAGCATTTCAGGCAGTTCTTTGATGCAGCCTTTTCTTCTCTTCTTCTTCTTCTTCTTCTTCTTCTTCTTCTTCTTCTTCTTCTTCTTTCCAATAGGTACCACTCCCAACTACTTGGACAAAAGCTCAAGGAGCCCTGCACAAGAAATACCTACTACGAGGTAATTGGCACTAGCATCCACAGATGAGGGATACCATTCATCATTTGTTTTCCTGGGACTGTGTTACTTCACGTAACATAATATCTTCTAGTTCCATCCATTTACATGCAAATTTCATGATGTCATCTTTCTTTACTGCTTCATAGAACTCCATTGTGTAGAGGTACCACATTTTCTCTATCCACTCATCAGTTGATGGGCATTTCAATGGTTCCAGCTCCTTACTATTGTGAAGAGAGCTGCAATAATCATAGCTGTGCATGTATCTCTGCGGTAAGATGAGTCTTGTTGATACATACCCAGGAGTGGTATGGCTGGGTCAGGTGGCAAGTTCATTCCAAGTCTTCTAAGGGTTCTCCACACTGCTTTCCATAGTGGCTGTAACAGTTTACATTCCCACCAGCAGTGGATGTGTTCCCCTTTCCCCACAATCTCTACAGCACTTGGAATCATTTGTTTTCTTGATCCTAGCCAGTCTTATTGGAGTAAGATATCTTAAAGTGGTTTTAATTTGCATTTCCTTAATTATTACCAATGTTGAACACTTCTTAAGATGTTTTTCAGCCATCTCTAATTCTTCACTTGTGAAGTCTCTGGTCAGCTCTTTGCCCTATCTATTGAGTGGGTCATTTGTTTTATTTCTCCTTCGTTTTTTGAGTAGCTTATATATTCTGGAAATCAATGCTTTGTCAGCTGTTTCTGCTGTGAAGGTTTCCTCCCACTCTGTGGCTTTTCTCTTCAATTCCTTAATTGTTTCTTTTGATGTACAGAAGCTTTTGAGTTTAATGAAGTCCCATTTGTCAATTGTCGACCTAAATTCTTGTGCAGCTGTTGTCTGATTTAGGAAGTCTTTTCCTATGCCTATGTCTTGTAGTCCGCTGCCAAATTTTTCTTCTATCACCTTCAGAGTTTGGGGTTTCACGATGGAGTTGACTTTTGTACAGGGCAAGAGATAGGGGTTTAATTTCATTCTTCTACAAGTGGTGATCCAGTTTTGCCAACACCAATTGCTGAAGATGCTGTCTTTCCTCCTTGTGTCTTCTTGGGCCCCTTGTCTAATATAAGGTGGCTGAAATCTTATGTGCTCAAGTTTGGATCTTCAGTTTTGTTCCATTGGTCAACGGGTCTGTTTCTGTGCCAGTACCACGCTGTTTATATGACTAGAGCTCTGTAGTATAGTTTGAAGTCTGGTATAGAGATTCCCCTTGCTCTTTTCACTCAGGGTTGTTTTGGCTAGTTAGGGTCTTTTGTTTTTTCCAAATGAAATTAAAGGCGTTTTTCTCCAAGCCTGTGAAGAAACTCTTGGGGATTTTAATTGGAATTGCATTAAATCTATACAAGAGTTTGGGTAGAATGGACATTTTTACTATATTAATTTTCCCAATCCATGATCATGGGAGGTTTTTCCATCTTCTGATGTCTTCTTCAATTTCCTTCTTCAGGGGTTTAAAAATTTTGTTGTAGAGATCTTTGGTGACTTATTTAGGTTTGTTCCTAGGTATTTTATTGTTTTTGAGGCTATTGTGAGTGGGAAGGTCTCCTTGAATTCCTTCTTCAGTTGCTTGTTGTTGGTGTAAAGAAAGGCTACTGATTTTTCTAGGTTAATTTTGTATCCTGCCACTTTGCTGAAGCTGTTAATCGTTTCTAGGAGTTTTTGGGTGGAATTTTTAGTATCCCTTAAGTAAACAATCATATCATCAGCAAAAAGGGATAGCTTGACTTCCTCTTTTCCAATTAGTACTCCTTTAATTTCCTTTTCTTGCCTTATGGCCCTAGCAAGGGTTTCAAGCACTGTACTGAAAAGGAGTGGTGACAGAGGGCAGCCTTGCCAAGCTCCTACCTTTAAAGGGAATGCTTCTGTCATTTCCCCATTTAGGATGATATTGGCTGTGGGTTTCCTGTATATGGCTTTGATTACATTGAGGAATGATCCCTGCAAACCAATTCCCTCTAGGACTTTAAACATGAAGGGATGCTGGATTTTGTCAATGGCTTTGTCTGTGTCATTTGAGATGATTGTGTGGTTTTTGTCTTTCAGTTCATTTATATGCTTGATGATATTTATTGATTTTTGTATGTTGAAGCACCCCTGCATCTCTGGTGTGAATCTAACTTGGTCATGATGGATGATCTTCTTGATGTGGGTCTGTATGCAATTTGCCAGTATCCTGATTAGAGTGTTGGCATCTGTTTTCATTAATGAGATGGGTCTGTAGTTCTCCTTTTCGGTTGTATCTTTGCCTGGTTTTAGTAATAGAGTGATGCTGGCTTCATAGATGTAATTTGGGAGAATTCCCTCTGTTTGTATCCTAAAAATTTTGAGTAATAATGATTGAAAGTCTTTTTGAAATTTTTTTTAGAATTATGCCATGAAACCATCTGCGCCTGGGCTTTTTTTATTTGGGAGGTTTCTTATATCTTCAATTTCTTCGTATATTATGGATCTGTTTAAGCCGTTGATCTCTTCTTGGTTGAGCTTTGGTGATTCCCAGGATTTCAGATATTCATCCATTTCTTCTAGGTTTTCAAACTTAGTAGAGTAAAGGTTTTTGAAGTATTCCCATATGATTTTCTGGATCTTTTCCTTGTCTGTTGTGGTATTTCCCTTTTCATCATGGATTACATTGATTTGGAGTTGTTGGTTCTTTCTTTTGTTTAACTGGGCTAGAGAGCTGTCTATCTTGTTTATTCTTTCAAAGAGCCAACTTTTGGATTCATTGCTTTTTGTATTGTTTCCTTTGTTTCTATTTCATTGATTTCTGCTCTGATTTTTGTTATTTCTTCCTATCTGCTGCATGTAGGGTTCATCTGTTTCCTCTCAAGTGTTTTTAGCTGCAGTGTTGGATCATTCACTTGTGCTCTTTCTGTTTTTCTAATGGAGGCACCCAGGGCTATAAACTTACCTCTTAGGACTGCTTTTAAAGTGTCCTATAGGTTTTGTTGTGTTGTATTATCATTGTCCTTCAGTACAAGGAATGCTTTTATTTCTTCTTTATCTCTTCCTTGACTCATTCATTATTCAGGAGTGTCTTGTTTAGTTTCCATGTGTTCTTATATATAGTAGGGCTTATGCTGGTGTTGATATTGAGCTTTATTGCACTGTTGTCTGATAGAATGCATGAAATTATTTCAATCTTTTTGTATTTGTGGAGGTTTCTTCTGTGTCCCAGTATGTGGTTGATTTTGGACAATGCTCTGTGGGGTGCTGAGTAGAAAGTGTATTCTCTGGTATTATGATGGAATATTCAGTAGATGTCTGTGAGGTCCGTTTGGTGTATCATATCATTCAATTCAGATGTCTGTTTATTCTTTGTCCTGTTGACCTGTCTGAAGGGTTCAGTGGGGTATTGAATTCCCCTACTATGAGTGTACTGGGGTTAATCTGTGCCTTTTGGTCCTGGAGAATTGTCTTTATAAAGTTTGGTGCACTAGAGTTCGGTGCATATATATTCAGAATTGTGAAATCTTCATGGTGAATTGTTCCTTTGATAAGAATGTAATGGCCTTCTTTGTCTCTTCTGAATTCTTTTACTTTGAAGTCTATTTTGTCTGATATTAAAATAGCAACACCTGCTTTCTTTTTGGTGCCATTTTCTTGGAATATTTTTTCCAACCTTTCACTTTAAGGTGGTGCCTATCCTTAAAGGTAAGATGCATTTCTTGTAGACAGCATATCAATGGGTTCTGTTTCCTAATCCAATCTCCTAGTCTGTACCTTTTGATTGGGGAATTTAGTCCATTAATATTTAAGGTTATAACTGATAGATGTGTGCTGCTTCCTTTCACCTTATTATCCATTTGCAGTTTTGATCTATGTTTCTACTTCTGCAGTTATGCTTTTATTAATTTCTCTTTCAAGGTGGCTGGGGATAGTTGCTCCTTTATTCTGTCCTTTGAATTGCTTCAAGTATTCTCTGAAGGGTTGGCTTTCCGACAGGTATTCTTTTATCTTGTTTATTTCATGGAAGAATTTTCTCTCTCCTTCAACTATAATTGACATTTTTGCTGGGTAGAATAACCTAGGTTGGCATCTATAGTCCTTTAACACTGGGAATGCTTTGCTCCAAGTTCTCCTTGCTTCCATAGTTTGCACTGAGAACATTTATTGATTTATGCATGTTGGACCATCCATGCATCTCTGGTTTGAATCTGACTTGGTCATGATGGATGATCTTTTTGATGTGTGCCTATATGAGGTTTGCAAGTATTTTGTTGAGAATTTTTGCATCTATGTTCATTAAAAAAATTGATCAATAGTTTTTTGGGGGGGGTATCTTTGCCTAATTTTGGTATTAGAGTGAATTTGGCTTCATAGAGGGAATTTGGAAGATTTTCCTCTGTTTCTATCATTTTAATAATTTGAGGAATAGTGGTTGTATGTCCTCTGTAAATGCCTCATAGAATTCTGCTGTGAATCCAGCTGGGCCTGGGCAATTTTACTTGGGAGGTTTTGTTTTTTATTATGCTTTTAATTTCCTCATATGTTATGGGTCTGTTTAAGCTCTTGATCTCATCTCAGTTAAGCTTTGGTGAATTCCATGATTTCAGATATTCATCCATTTCTATTCGGTTTTCAAATTTTGTAGATTATATGTTTTTAAAGTATTCCCCCATGATTGTCTGGATCTTTTCCTTATCTGTTGTGATGTTTCCCTTTTCATCTCTAATTTAATTGATTTGGAGTTGCTGTTCTTTTGTTTGGGTCAGCTGGCTACAGGTCTTCTCCTTTCAAAGAACCAGATCTAGGGTTCATCGATTCTTTGTATTGTTTTCTTTATTTCTATTTCATCAATTTCCACTCTCATTTGTTTGTTATTTCTTCCTGTCTGTTGGGTTTTGGAGTTATTTGTTGTTGTCTCTCAAGTGCTTTTAGTTGCAATGTTAGGTCGTTTATTTGTGCTCTTTGTTTTGTTAATGTAAGCACTTAGGGCTATAAATTTCCCTCTTAGGACTGCTTTTAAAGTGTCCCATAGGTTTTGTTGGGTTGTATCATCCTTTTTTTAGTGCCAGGAATACTTTTATTTCTTTATTTCTCTTTTGACACATTCATTATTCAGGAGTGAATGGTTTAGTCTCCATGAGTTCTTGTAGATAATAGGGATCTTTTTGGTGTTGATATTAAGCTTGATTGCACTATTTTCTGATTGAATTCATGTAATTATTGCAATTATTTTTATTTGTTGAGGTTTACTCTACGTCCCATTATATGGTTGATTTTGGAGAATGTTCCATGGGGTGTAGAGTAGAAAATATATTCTCTGGTGTCTAAGTGAAATATTGGGTAGATGTCTGTGAGATCCATTTGTTATATTGTATTGTTCAGTCCAGATGCCTCTCTGGTTTACTTTGACCAGTTGACGTGTCCAATAGGCTCAGTGGGATATTGAAGTCTCCCACTATTAGTGTGCTGGGATTAATCTGTGCCTTGAAGTCCTGCAGAATTGTGCTTATGAAGTTCAGTGCATGAGAGCTTTGTGCATACATATTAATAATTGTGAAACCTTCATGTTGATGAATCCTTTGATAAGAACATAGTGACCCTCTTCTTCTCTTCTGATTAGTTTTTCTTTGAAGTCTATCTTGTCTGATATTAGAATAGCAACTCCTGATTGCTTTTTGGTACCATTTGTTTTGAATATTTTTTCCATCCTTTCACCTTAAGATGGTGCCTGTCCTTGAAGGTTTGATGTGCTTCTTTCAGACAACCAAAAGATGGACTCAGTTTCTTAATCCATTCTCCTAATCTGTGTGTCTTGATTGGGGAGTTCAGACCATTAATATTTAAGGTTATTACTGAGAGATATATATTGTTTCCCTTCAATTTATCTTCTATTTGCATCTTTGGTCTAGGTTTGTATTTCTGGGGTTTTACCTTTATTAATTGCTCTCTCTTGTTGCTTGGGGATAGCTGCTCCTTTCCTCTTTCCTCTGAATTGCTTCGAGTGATTTCTAAAGGGTTGATTTTCTATACATATCCTTTCATCTTGTTTATATGATGAAAAGTTTTTCTTTCTCCTTCGAACATAATTGACATTTTTTCTGAGTAAAGTAACCTGGGTTGGCACATATAGTCATTTAGCACTGGGAATGCTTTGGTCCAAGCTCTTGTGGCTTTCATCATTTGCAATGAAAAGTCAGTAGGTTTCCCTTTATATGTAACTTGTTGCTTTTCTCTTGTGACTTTCAGTATTCTGTCTTTGTGTTGAGCACGTACTGTTTTGACTACGATATGGCATGGGGAATTTCTTTTCTGATTTTGTCTATTTGGTGTTCTGTGTGCTTTTTGTATTTGTATGGGTATGTCTATTTTCAATTTGGCAAATTTTTCTTCTATAATTCTGTTGAAGATCTTGTCAATACCATTATCCTGAGATTCTTCTCCTTCCTATATACATTTGCTGTGGAGGTTTGGTTTGGTCTTTTCATGGTGTCCTACATTTCCTGATTATTCCACAATTGTGATTTTTTTTTCATAATCTTTACTTGAGCATTCTAATTATTCCATGTTATCTTCCAATATTGATAGTCTATTCTCTGCTTCATCCATTCTCTTACTGAGCCTTTCTCCCATACTTTGCTGTTGGCTGGATGAGTGTTCAATTTCCTTTTTCATTTCAGCATGAGATTTCTTCAGTATTTCTTCTTCCTTTTGGAGTTTCTCATTCTCTTCTAGATCTTTGATCTGTTTGTGTGTTCTTTGTATTCCTTAATTTCTTTGAGCTTGTTGAGTATGTCTATGATAATTCTTTTAAGATCTGTGTCCTGGGTTACCACCACAGAGCTCTCATTATAGGTGTCTTCTATAGGACTGGCAGTGTTTGGCAGGGATTTATTATTTGTTTTTTCCATGTTATTTTTTTTCTGTTGTGATTTTGACATGTGGGTTAATTTTGTTGTTTGTATTCTGTTAAGAAACTCAAGTGCTTCTTGTTGAGCTTAAGACTGACTCAGTTGGTCAGTAGCTTCCTGGGGCCTATTCATCTACTGATAGTGTTCTGCGCCTTGGCGCATGTGTGCCCCCTGGTCCCTTGGTCGCCTTCTGGGACCTGGGGCCCTGGCTGCCTACTGCTGGTGCCCCGCCCCTCAGTGCTTGCATGCCCACAGGTCACTGGGTCACCTGCCAGGACCTGTTCTCCTCCTGCTGATGCTCCACCCCTCAATGCATGTGCTCTTGCTCATTTGCCAGTTGGTTGGTCGCCTCCCAGGGCCCAGCAGCCTATCTCTGGTGCTCTGCCACTCTCCTCCATTGGGTGCCTTTAGGTCACTGGGTTGCCTCAAAAACTGTAATTTTAAAAGTCATTCTATAAATCAGGAGTGTCTCTCTGTTTAAATCAGACCAATGGCTAGGATTCAAAATTATGGTTTTAATCAGTTTTGTGCCAATGTTATTTATAACAAAGCATTTTAAATTACTCCTTGGAAATATCTTTATGGGATAATGTTTTCTAATTCTTATGATTTGCCCAGACATAGATTACCCTCAATGTTCTAAATGTCATCGTTTTCTTATTTCACACAGTTTATTTTTGGAGAAGTGTTTAGGCTTTCTCTGACTTTATGTCATTTATAGCTTATGTTTAGGATAGACATCCCCAGGCCTTAAAAACCTATCTCATGATATAAGAAACAAGAGCTCAGAGAAAGAAAGCAGCTGCTGGTTTTGCTGAAGTACACCTTTCAAGCTTTTGTGTTTCTGAGAGGAAAGTTAATGAACTTCAAACATTGACATTTACACATATATACCATATTCTGAACAACTTTGTGAAATTATTTCCAAAACGTTTTAAGGATATAGTTAAAAAAGTCTATCTCAATAATATAAATACATTTTTTAGTTTACATGAAAAACTAAAATTTACTAAAAGCTTTTCCAAAATTTTTCTCTCACTTTAATACCAAATTAGGGGCACTTTACAAAGTGCATTATACTCAAATATTTTATATGCTGTTTTGTTCTATGTAGACATTCTTATTAAATTTAACTGAATGTTTATTCTTGCTCTAGATAAGACTTTGAATAATATATTTAATAGGAAAGTGAGTGTGGACATCATTGTCTTGCTCATTATTGTAATGGGAATTCTTGCAGGTTTTTTTTCTCCATTTGCTATGAAATTGGCTGTTGGGTTTTTATATATTGTCTTTATTATATTGAGATGCATCACTGTACCCCTTGATTCTCCATACCTTTTATCATGAATCATCTTTGATTTTATCAAACACCATTTCTTCATTTGAAATGATCAAGTGCTTTCTGTCTTGAGTTTATTTCTGTGTGGATTGCATTTAGTGATGTAGTATGTTGAACCATCCCTGCATCCCTCAGGGTAAACCAACTTGATCATTGTAGATAATCTTTTTGATCTGTTCTTACATTTGGTTTTTGAGTACTTTTTTCAGTATTTTTACATTTATTTTCATCAGAGTGCTGGCTTATATTTTTTGTTGTTGTTCATTGCCTTGTACATCTGCTAATTTGCCATTGTCAGGAAACATGATTATGGTGTTAATTTCTATATAGACAAATTATATTTGTTATTCATGTCCTTTGTGATATTTGGTGGCACTTAGACAACTGAACTTGTGTAAGTGTAGCTGTTTCTTGGCATGGATCAGTGATCTTGCCTTTGTTGGGTGGTTATTTGTCTTGTTTTGTAGTTTCCTCAATATCTCAGGTTAGGCATAACTGAATCATGATTGATGTTCAGTTTTCAGACCACTTGATGTTGTGTGAATATTATCCAAGGAGTTATATCAGGGATAAGTGAAAATTTAGAGTGTTTCAGGGTTAACTTATCACAGTTCTGGAACAGCAGGGTGGGCTGGCTTTTTACTAGGTGAAGAGGTAGGCTGATAGTTTGTCTGGGATTGTACACAGGTCTTTAGGCACAAGGATCGTAGTAATTTGAACATGTCTGAATGTAGGACAGGTCTAGAAAAGCTCCCATTAGCATGAAAGTGCCCTTGCAGAGCTGAGATGGTGATACTGTAGCTCAGGGATGTGGGGAAGAAGACTTGTGGGGGCACGTCAGGGAAACCTCCCAGATCTGAGGGTCTACCAGGGTCCTAACAGAGCAGAGTTGGCCACTCCCTTATGTAAATAATTGTAACTTTAAAATTTGAAACTTTAGAGGACACTTTTTAAATGAAGATAATGTACATATTTCTATATAAATCTTTAACATCAACTTGTGATATTGTATGTATTGACCAAAAAAAAATGGAATTCACAGTGGTTTAGTCCATGACATTGTTTGCAGCCTGTTTATAATTAGCTGGCAGTTATTTGAAACAATTCCTAGAGAACTTTGCTGCTTTACGTTAACTGGCTCATTTGTATTAATGTGTATTGTTTCTGTTCATGACATCATGTGCTGAAGGCAAGGTCCTGGGTTATATATAAATTTTAATTCAATCTGCATAGCTTGTGGCTGAACACCAAATTTCCTGGTGAAATTGTATTGGCTACCATGGCTTATGATTCAAATACTAAACTCAGTTTTCATATTTCTTGCCTAAAATTGTTGACTCTATGAACTGAAGTTAATACCTTCAAGTCAGTAGTATCTGAAACACATTGTACATCACAAGTTCGTTTGAAGACTTGATAATGTATCCTTTCATGATTCCTTTGTGAAATCATTTTGTATATGAAGTGAAGTCCTCTTCATTTACATGGGTATTTCTTCCTTTCCATTTTCCAGTAGTATTAGCATAATACTTTATCTATGCACTTCTGACACACCAGGTACTGATTTGTCTGTCACTGTGCATATTCATTAGATGCATAAAATTATAATAAATGTCCATAGATGATGGACAAAGTTTAACATGGTGATGCCAAACAACACTTTTTGAAAACAAGTACCACCAAGTCTGCCTTTGATGCATATCTCCCCAAATATACTAATCCTGTAAGCAAGCCAGGGTGGGCTCTTTGTATGTTATATATGACTACAATACTCATTCTTTATATTTTCACAGAAGAGGAGATTTATACTTAATTACAGTTCATAGACATGGTAAATCCAGGTCAGATCCACAAGTGATAAAAGAAACAAGAAAGGCAGAGAGCAGAGAGCATAACTTCCCATTTCACAGACCAGTACAGTATTCATCTGTTCATTTCCTATGCTTAATGTGAAGGAAAAAAGAAGGAAAGAAAATTAGGCCAGGTTTTTACCAAGGGAAAAATGCAGCCAGCAAAGGAGAGAGAAAGCCAATATGAGATCCTGTTCTAGGTCAATCTCTTGTCTCGTAAGTTGGTGGCATCATGAAAACATCTAAAAACAGTGTCCTAATGAACACCTGGAGTTGCTAACCAGGAGCAGTAGGGCACACAGGAGGAGCCATTTGCAGTCACAGATAAAACTTGGACCAGGCACACTGAGTCTTTTCTTCATCCACAGGGATGTGGGGAATGGAGGACAGCTTACTCTTTTGTTCAATGTCTGCTTCTGTTTTATTTGTGAGTCTGATCCATGCATTCCACTTTTCTTCCTTGCACTCTTTCTTCCTGCAATTCCTTTTCTATAAGGCTTTGTTTCATTTTAAAACCCAGGCAGATAAAGAAACCTCTGTGGTGACTTCTACCCTTGCTTCATGAAAAAATATCAATAAGTAAGAACAAATATTACTTTTTATTAATCTCTTGTAATTAAACAATGAATTATAATTCCAATTAATTTACTCTTACTCTCTAGTATAAATCTATATGTATTTGGAGTTAAAATTAAATATAGGTCAGT
Organism: Rhizomys pruinosus; assembly: GCA_009823505.1. Lineage (NCBI taxonomy): Eukaryota > Metazoa > Chordata > Mammalia > Rodentia > Spalacidae > Rhizomys > Rhizomys pruinosus. Next base: position 4,395,688 of record VZQC01013012.1, on the reverse strand, counting down.
GTGTTCTCTTTCACAGTTTTTGTTGTTGTTGTTCTTTTTGAGACAGGGTCTTCCTGTAGCCCTACCTGGCCTGAAACTTACTGTGTAGACCAGGCTGGCCTTGAACTCAGAGAGATCCCACTGCCTCTCCTTCCTGAGTGCTAGGATTTAAGGCATGTGCCACCATGCCCAGCCTCCTTCACAAATTTTGAGTGAAAATAAGAGTATGTTTCTTTTCATGTATATTGAGCTAGCAATCTTAAAAGAATTATAAACATGAGGCTGGAGAGATAGCCTAGCGGTTAAGAGCACCGACTGCTCTTGCAGAGGACCCGGGTTCGATCCCCAGCACCCACATGGAGGCTGAGAACCGTCTGTAACTCCAATTCCAGGAGAACTCCAGGTCCGGGGGAATCTGAGACCCTCTTCTGACCTTCACAGCATTGCACGACATGGGTGCATAGACCTACATGCAGACAGTACATTCATACACATACAAAAATAAATAAAATTAAAAAAAATTTTTAAGTTAAAAAAAAGAAAAAGTGACAGAAGCCACATGAACTATAAGCCAACTGAGAACAGAAGGTCAGCTGGGGGAAAGGAATTCAGAGGTCATGAGGCAGAAAACCAGGTCCCAAAGCAAGAGACTACTCATTCAACACAGGAATGGAGGGAGGTGTTATAAAGAGCTAGTGCCAGTTTCAAAGAAATACATCCTTAGTGCCTAAGAAAACAATGTAAGAGTCCAGATATTCACTACATAAGGAAAGGAAGGGGTGCATCCTGTGTAAAAAAAGGATATCCAGAGTAATTTTACTGGAGGATGAAATGATTTGATATTTAGATTTTAATAATATTTTATTGAGTTTTTTTATTCCATACCAAAATCTTAATCAATGATTTTTCCCCCAAGTCTGTGAAGAGGCTCATGGGGATTATGACTGGAATAGCATTGAATCTGTATATCAATTTGGGTAAAATGGATATACTAAATTAATTTTCCCAATCCATGAGCATAGGAGGTCTTTCCATCTTTTGATGTCATTTTCAATCTCCTTCTTCACTGGTTTAAAAATTTTGTTGTAGAGTTCTTGGTATCTTTGGTTAGGTTTGTTCCCAGGTATTTTATTATTTTTGAGGCTATTGTGAGTGGGAAGGTCTTCTTATATTCCTTCTCCAGTTGTTTATTGTTGGTGTGAAGAAAGGCTACTGATTTTTCTAGGTTGATTTTGTAGCCCGCCACTTTACTAAAACTCTTAATCATTTCTAGAAGTTTTCTAGTGGAGTTTTTAACATCCCTTAGGTAAACTATATCATCTGCAGAAAGAGATAGCTTAACTTCTTCTTTTCCGATCAGTACTCCTTTAATTTCCTTCTATTGTCTTATTACCCTAGCAAGTGTTTTAAACACTATGTTGAAGAGGAGTGGAGATAAAGGGCCGGGTTCTCACCTTCAAAGGAAATGGTTCCAATTTTTCTCCATTTAAGATGATGTTGGCAGTGGGTTTGCTATATATGGCTTTGATCATGTTGAGGACTGTTCCTTTCAGTCAGATTCTCTCTAGTAGTTTAAATATGAATGGATGCTGGATATTGGAAAAACAAAAGACCCGCAATAGCTAAAGCAACCCTGAGAGAAAAATTCAATGGGGGGGGGGGAGGGGGCAGTTGCTCTAACCGACCTCACCCTATATTACAGGGCCCTGGGTCCTCAAACCCCAGCCTGGTCCGGTCCTTAACGAAAACAGACCCACTGACCATGGAACAAAATTGAAAGATCTCAACGTGAACTCATACAATTTCAGACCACCTCATATTTGCAAAGGGGAAAAAAAAAAAAACCTCAATGGAGGAAGGATAGATTCTTCAAAGCTTTCAGCAAATGGGGCTGTAAAAATTGGATCACCATTTGTAGAACAAAATTAAATCCCTACTTCTCACCCTGGAAGAGAAATAAACTCTAAGTGGATCAAAGATCTCAATGTGAAAACTCAAAACCTGAATGTGTAGAAGAAAAAGTTGGCAAACAACCTACAAGACATAGAGTAGGAAAAGACTGTTCATAAATCACAGCGCTGAAAACAGGAAATAAATAGTCAATATCAAGAAATGGGACAGGGCTCAATCAAACTCAAAAGCTCTGTATAGCAAAAGAAAACAATCAAGAAAGTGAAGAGAAAACCACAGAGTGGGAGGAAAGCTTAACCGATTGTTACATCTGACAGAGCAATAAATTCCAGAACATATAAAATCTTCAAAAACAAAAAAAAAAAGTTAAGAGCGCCGACTGCTCTTGCAGAGGACCTGGGGAGATCCCCAGCACTCACATGGCAGCTGAAACTGTCTGTAACTCCAATCCAGGAGAACTCTCATTCCAGGGGAATCCAAGACCCTCTTCTGACCTCTGCGGCATTGCATGACACGGGTGCAGCAAACCGGCATCAAAAGTACATTCATACAACATATACAAAATAAAATAGAATAAAATTACAAGAAAAAATAAATATTAAACTACTCAAAAAACAAAGAAAACAAATGACCATACTCAAAGATGGAGTAAAGAGCTGAACAGAACTTCACCAGTGAGGAAGTAAAGATGGCTGAGAAACATCTTAAAAGTGTTCAACAATCGGGGCCTGGAGAGACAGCCGTGGTTAAGAGCACCGACGCTCTTGGCAGAAGACCATGCCGGGTTCAATCCCCAGCACCCCATGGCGCTGAGGAATAACCGTCTTAACTCCAATTCCAGGAGAACTCCAGTTCCAGGGGAATCCGAGACCCTCTTCTGACCTCCGCGGCATTGCACGACACGGGTGCACAGACCTGCATGCAGACAGTACATTCATACACATACAGAAATAAATAAATTAAAAAAAATTAAAAAAAAAAAGTGTTCAACATCATTAATAATTAAGGAAATGCAAATTAAAACCACTCTCAGATATCTCGCTCTGATAGTACAAGCTAAGATCAAGGAAACAAAAGACATCAAATGCTGGAGAGGTTGTGGGGAAAGGGGAACACTCATCCACTGCTGGTAGGAATGTAAACTTGTACAACCATTATAGAAAGCAGTGTGGAGAACCCTGAAAAGACTCAAAATGAGCCTACCACTTGACCCAATCATTCTACTCCTAGGTAAATACCCAAAAGACTCATCCTACTGTCCAGATACATGCACATCCATGTTTATTGCAGCTCTCTTCACAATAGCGAAGAGCTGGAACCAACCCATATGCCCCTCAACAGAAGAGTGAATGAATGACAAAAATGTTGTACAACTTTCTTTACCACTGAATAGTACAATGGAGTATATTCAGTGGTAAAGAAAGATGACATCATGAACTTTGCAGGTAAATGGATGGTGCTCAAAGCCATTATGCTAAGTGAAGTAACACAGCCCCTGAAAACCAAATAGGGAATGCTTTCCCTCATTTGTGGATCAAATCCCCAGATGAAAGTCAAGCTGAACAACATTATTGTTATATTTATGTCTATCTGAAGGCAACTATGTTGTTATAATGTAAATCTCTCAATGGGCTCTAGAATCCATCCAGCACTTATTTTCAGACACTGTATTTAGTGTATATGTGTGGAGAGTATGTATCCATATTTTAGAATAATATAGAATTAATGAAGGAAAATATGAATTCATAAACATAAAAAAGACTGAGAGAAAGATGCAGGACAGTTATGGCAGAATACATGATCTGGGGTGGGGTGGAGGGAAGGGAAAAGGGAAGATGCCTAAACTGAATGGAAAAATAATGTCTGAAAAACACAAAACATCAATAAAAGCATTAAAAACTCAAAATCAAAATTAGACTGGTTCTCCCATCCAAATCCCCCCAAACTACCCCCACCATATTTCATTCATTCTGCATATATGTTAAGTCCTAGCCAACATTTGCACCTAGATGTCCCTTGGTGCAAGTTAATCTACTGAAGTGTAGTCAACCTGTCTAGAGTCACTTACTTAAAGATCTATTCTCCATCACCCAGCAGCAATCAGTTGTCAATGGTTCTTTGGCTGGGGTTGAGGCCTACTGTCCTAGATATTTTTGCATTTTGTAGACAGAACTGTAGAGACAGACAAATAATTTAGAATGCTTTTTTTTTTTTATTAAAAATTAAGCTGTAATCAGATATGGCCCCTAGGGGTTTGGCCTGGTAAAAGTAAGAAGAGAATTGCTGTGTATGAAAATCAATGTAACTAATAAGTGTACTTAAAGGAAGCAAACACAACTGAGCCCCATTAATCCATGCATAAGTCCCAGTGTGGAAACACGGGAAATGGGAAAAGGCAAGGCAACATAATTTCTTTGAAACTTAGGGATTCCTAATGGATGCCAGAGAAAGGGTCTAGATTAAATCCCAGACAAAGACTTCAAAAGAAAGTTAAGAATGTTGAACAAAATTGAGGATGCAAGTCCACTCTAAAAGAACAGACATAAGCAGATGAATGAAAGAGAAAATCGATATTGATATGAATGAGAAATAAAAAAGACAAAGCACTATAAAATATAATTTTTCTATTAAAAATTGTAAAAACTACAAAACTCAGTGGAAAGCATCAGCCACTGGAATCTCCACTAGAATATTAGATAGTTAGGGCCAAAGACACGGCATATGAATGAATAGGATTAAAAATAAAATATTAAGAAATGTGTGAATAGAATATACAAGATCTATGGGAAGGTATTAAAAGAGCAAAAGAACAGTGACATACACCTTCATGACACACATTAAGGCAGAACTTGATTGTCCTAACAGCATGTATACTTTAGAAGTATTTTATTATTCACTTTTTCATTTTTTTAATTTTATTTATTTTAGTATGTGTATGAATGTACTGTCTGCATGTACGTTTGTGCACCTGTGTCGTGTAATGCTGAGGAGGTCAGAAGAGGGTATCAGATTCCCCTGGAACTGGAGTTAAAGATGGTTTTCATCCTCCATGTGGGTGCTGGGGATTGAACCCAGGTCCTCTGTAAGAGCAGTCGGCTCTCTTAACCACTAAGCCATCTCTCCAGCCCTATTATCCACTTTTATAACCAAAGCTTACCATCAATGAGACACATGAAGTCATCATTACTGAAACCTAATATGATAATTAAGTTATATTTATTGATGGTATTAACTAATTTCACTGATAAAGTTAACACTAAAGTTGAATAAATCAAATGCATTATTGCTTTTACATTTGAATAAATGTCACTGTTTATATGACTGCAGTTCCTTAAAACTATGAAATGAAATGACTCTACTAATTACCATGTACATTTATATGCTTTAATGGCTTGTGAATTGCTCAGATTTTTCCAATATTCTACATGCTGAATGCCATTTTCGTACTCCAGGGTAAAACACATGAGATTACAAGCCACATGTGACCAATTTCCTCTGTGTGATATTAGCAGAATTTCCATTGAGAAAATTTTTCATGAGGACAGAGCTAGCGATGTTGAGGACAGAGCTAACGATGTTGAGGACAGAGCTAATGATGTTGAGGACAGAGCTAACAATGTTGAGGACAGAGCTAGCGATGTTGAGGACAGAGCTAACAATGTTGAAGACAGAACTAACAATGTTGAGGACAGAGCTAATGATGTTGAGGACAGAGCTAACAATGTTGAGGACAGAGCTAACGATGTTGAGGACAGAGCTAATGATGTTGAGGTAGGAAAGTTCTAAGTTTTCCTGTTTTTTTCCAAATGGGATGGAAAGAATTGAGGATCTGGAGAGTAGGGGACATGGCCATGGACTGCTGTGGTGTTCACGTGACATGGCCATGGCACTCGGAAACTCACAGCAGCTGGGGTTCCCTGCACAAGGTGTGTAAAAGGTAGCAATATTCACTCATAACTAGGGGACTGGTTAACGAGGCTTTCCCTTGCTCAGGGGAGCTAATGGCATCAGAGAGCTGCTAAGGGAAAGGAAGTCACTTTCTTTAGTCGGGTCCAGGTCACCACTCAAAATCTTGTCACAGAGAATTTTCCTCCCGGGGCAGGGGTACCCACAGCATGTACCCATGCATGCAGCCCCACCATCCTACCCTGCCTCTGCCACCCATGCATGCAGCCCCACCATCCTACCCTGCCTCTGCCACCCATGCATGCAGCCCCACCATCCTACCCTGCCTCTGTCACCCATGCATGCAGCCCCACCATCCTACCCTGCCTCTGCCACCCATGCACGCAGCCCCACCATCCTACCTTGCCTCTGCCACCCATGCACGCAGCCCCACCATCCTACCTTGCCTCTGCCACCCATGCACGCAGCCCCACCATCCTACCTTGCCTCTGTCACCCATGCACGCAGCCCCACCATCCTACCTTGCCTCTGCCACCCATGCATGCAGCCCCACCATCCTACCTTGCCTCTGCTATTTCCCAGTTCCCTGGTTCTGTCGCAAACATGGCTATCTGGAGTCCTGGCATGTAAATTCCATGCCCTGTGCTCATGACAGCAGAACGGTGACAGAGCCCAGCCTCGGGTGGTGGGGTACTACATGCCTCTTTAGCATCCTATATTTCCAGAGTCCCATGCACCTTCCTGCATCATCATGGACTCTGAGGCATGGACTCTGCTTTGCTTAGGTCCTCCCTGTAAGTACTCATCTTGTCTGGTGATAAATCCATTTCAAAGAAGATATATTTTATCCCACACTCCACCCCTCCCTTTCTTTGGCTCTTACCAACTGGATGTGCCAACCTCTTGCATGAAAATCCCTGGGCCTTGGAATGGAGGGAGAGTCTCTGAGGTGACACATCAAACACTCTTGTCTGTCCAAGTTCTGTTTCCAATGGACTGGTGGTTCATCCAGGAGTCTCCTTCTTCACTCTACTAATAAAAACACAAATAGCAAGAAGCACAGACATCTAAACAAATATTAACTATTATAACAAATAAAAGATGGCAATAGCTTTCTAATGTGGCCTATAAAGTCTTCTGCCACTAGGGGGCTGTGGGCTTGCAGTATCAGTTATGCATCCTACCCCCTTAAGGAGCAAGCCATAGATCCAATTAGAATTTCTCTGGGTGTACATACACCTGGCTGGCACTACTGCAGTCTTTGTAGGTAGGTGAGGGTGTAGCATATGAGTTCTGCAGTAACTCTGGAGATGGCTTCCTTTTTATCAATCCATACAACAGACTTTCTCATCATGAAGTTCAACCATTCATTCGTAGTGCAAACTTTCAACACACTTTTCCTTTTTCATTCTCATACCACGTCAGCTCTTCAGAAGTAGGGTCTTACCATCTGCTTTTTGCATGCATTCAAGACCACAGGCAAAAAGCTTTTGTCTGGGGGCTTTTGAAGTCTCCCTGGCCAACAACTCCCTGCAGAGTATTGCGTACCCGGCCCTGCAGCCCTCCTTCCCCAATGTGTCTTACTTAACCACAAAGCTCACAAGGACCCCATAGATATACCTGGCCCTGGTACCCATCCTTAACGAATGTATTTTTTATCTTTGTTTGTTCAGGTGTATTGGATACCAATTGATCTCACATCTGTAAAACAGTCAGACATTGTCATTAGGTATTAAATCAAACACAAACCAGGTCTAATATTGCATGGGAAATTTTTTTCTATCTGTACCAATTGTTGTCTCAAAAATATCCATGTTGGGTACAATATCACAGGTAAGAGGGATTAATTCAGTTAGCTCTTCAGCATCTGTAGTCATTTTCTCAAACTCTTTCAGTACCCTTGCATTGCTTCAGTTTTGATTGACTCAGTGGGCCTGGCTCCAGCTGCCTAGTCCTGCACAGGGCCAAGGAGGAATGTGTCTCCTTTTGCCTCTGCTGTGTCTGCTGGTTTCCTGGATCAGGCAGACCCTGGGTTTGACTTCTGGCTATAATCAAAACACCTGCTTTATTTTTTACTGACACCATCTGGTGGCTGGGAGATGTCCCTGCCATGCAAACTTCTCTCACCCCCCAGCAAGATTTTTCTCAGCAGAGAAAAGTACTCTATTTAACTTTGGAGGGGGGGTCATTATCCACCTCCCCTGAACAGTTTTTATTCTTTGTATCCTCTTGTGAGCTCAGGCTATAAAGCGCCCCAGAGGCTTTTCACTGTGGAATTTGGCTTTTTATCAATTTTTCTTTAAGAGCTTGGGTTTGACATAGATCCCACCATATTTGTCTCTTACTAACCCAAGCAGACTTCTTTTGTTGTTGTTGTTGTTGTTTAGTGCTTTTTATATCTCCTTTAGGTTGCTTCACTCCACTATAGACATATTTTACATGCTGGCCTAAGTCACCTATATTTGACAATGCATTCTTTATAAAGACTCTCTCTTGCCAAAGAGCTCAGCACATCCATTAAAGTTTCATACCACTCTGGAGGTCTTTGTTCAATCAATCTTTTCCTTAAACCATTGGGAAACACACACCCATCTGGCTAGTACATCGGGCACTATATCTTGCTTTCCTCTTACTTGTTTCTCTCAGTAGCACTTGCCCCTTTCCTGTTATTTTCCATCCCCTGGCATTTATGGGAATCTCTGTTGGGGATAACCGCATGTCTCTAATGGCTTAGCTAATCCGTTAGGGACATACTCCTCATATGCTTTCTCAAGGCAGGATGGGTGGTTATATTACTCAGTTTTTCTGATTCTGCAGCACTTAAAATAATTTTACCCATTTCCAGGCCCCACAGACTTACAAGCCAGGTGATGAGGGACTCCTTGTTTGCCTGCTTATAAGTCTTTCCAATTCCAACAACTCCAACAACTCCAAAAAACAACCTAGTTTCCTGCACTGCACCATTTCTAAAGCCACCATTAGCATGTTGAGACATGGATTTTTTCCTTTCTTTGTATTAAAGCTCAAACCCAAAGTGCATCTGGCATTTTTTCTATATCACTCTCCTTTTTATCACTATCTGTCTTTTCTCCTGTATCCCCTAGCTGCAGATGGAGCAGGCTGACACTTTTACCTCCTTTTCTCTTTTATGCAACTTATTGGTAAGGTCAGAGCCCAACCTCTTTTTCTTTTTTTGCTCTAACTTTTCCCTTAAATCTTTGATCTCTCTTTGGGGCATCTCTCCTACTTGGAATATATACTTACATTCAGTAGGATCCAGGTCCCCTCAGCCATGCCTTGTCACACACCCTGCCTTTGGTCTTCCATTTTCAGGGCTCATAAAGTCTGCTCCAAACCCTCTGTGGTTTTCGAAATATCTCCATATTCACACAACAGCCCCCACTGGTCAAGTAAATATGCTACTCTGTACCAGTTAGTAGCAGGTGGCCAGCAGGGGGTTTGTCCTATGGACTCCCCCTGCCTATTCTATCTCCACTTCTTAATTGGGCAATGCACATGGCAACCACCAGGAATGCTGCACAAGCTGCCATGGACGTCATGCGAGGCTCAGTGGATGCCAAACAAACACTCTACCCTGCCATGATTCCTTTGCATTTTCCTCTGGCTTTCCCCATAAAAGATGCCCTGCCATCACTTTTCCCGTGAACTTGCTTTGCTTAATCCTCCCAACTACACTAAAGCTGTCACAGAGAATTTTCATCCTGGGTGGGGGCATTCACAGCACTTACCCATGCACGCAGTACCTGGCTGTCCTGTCCACCTCTGCATTCTTGATTCCCCAGTAACTAGGCAATGCAAAGAAAGAACTCTCCAATCTTAGTTAGAACTTATTGGGCTGCTTACAAAGTGATGACAGACAACATACGTTCACTTGAGCTGCACATCTCAGACCGTTCTGGCAGAAAACATGGCCACCTGGGTCCCGGGATAAATTCCATGCCTTGTTCCCATGATGGTGGAATGGAGAGAGAGCCCAGCCTTGTGTGGTTGGCTTGTATATGCCTCTGCACCATCCCAGAGTTCCAGACTCCTGTGCACCTTCCTGCAGCTTCTTAAGACCTCTTGATGTGGGCTTCACTTTAGCTCCTCCTCCTAAGTATGAAGCTTGTCTGGTGATAAGTCCATTTCCATTTTGAAGAATATATATATATATATATATATATATATATATATATGCCTCTGGAGTGCTGGGATCAAAGGTATGTGTAACCACATCCAGCCTAGAAGATATATTTTATCCCACAAAGCTACCCACACTCATGCCTAATGGAGCTGCCTTTGTCAAACTCAGTAGGTCACAAAGTCAATGCAGAACAAATCAAAGTAGCATGAGAGTAGGACAGGAAATTCTGGGGTGGAGAGGAAGGAGGATAAGGGTAGGAGGAAGGATTCTGAAGGAAGGGGATGGAAGCAGATAGATTGAGGAAGGATAGAGAATGGTGAGACAGTTGAGGGTGACTGCCCAGAATATGTTACATGCATGGATTTGTGGAAGAATAAATACCTAAAAGAAAGCATTACCAGTGCATATAGTATTGGTCAAACCCCTTGGCCACATGAACGAATTTACTCATTTCTTGACTCCGGGCTCTGCACACTGTCTTCCATAAGCAGTCTGGCCTGGAAAGCCAGGCAAACCCTGCCCAGATGCTGTGATGCCAAGTGCACTGAAGGTGCCCTCCAGTCTGACTGGTTAGCCATGTTCTTTGCAGATCTGTTAAGTCTTGGGAACACGTCCCATTCTGTCCAGCCTCCACTCCATCCTGCTTCCAGAATCATGTTTCTGTCTTTATTCTTTGTTCCTCAGCTGCATTTGATGAAGCAGTATTCAGACACAAACACTGTCACCAAACTAAGTTATCTACAGACTTCAAGACATATTCAAAAGCAACACTTAGCATCTTATATTGCACTAAAGTACTTCATACAAACTTCATTTTCTTATAAATATTAGTGTTCTGCCCACTCATGCCTCTGTTCAATTGTAACTGATACTTTTAAATATTTTCTTTTCTTTGAACAAGTTTTCTGCTTCCTTCTGAGATGAAAGAAATGGAAAAAATTTGAAGACCTAAAACACAGCCTTCAAAAGGCCTGTGTAACTCACCTCCTATGTATACAACTATAACACTACAGTCTTAATAATACAGTAAGACATAAACATATACAGTCCCCTCGGGGCATGTCAGTATGACTGCGGTGTTGTGGTTTCTCCTTTATATCAAAGGGCACCACACTGGCCTCAGTAGATAATCATTTTCTAGCTGTTTAATAACACCAGGCAACTAGTAATTCAATGTAAAGACATCAGCAGGGCTATTTGACATCACACACAACCCCAGGAGAGCCCCTGTCAATGAGTCTACAACCTGTGTCTAAGTACTAATTCCTATTGTATTCTTGAGTGCCTTGCTGAGACACATTAAGCTCTTACTGAAAGAAGTTTAATTGTAAACCTGGTTTGTTGATAAATTAAATTTTAAGTGAATGAATTCCTTCACAATAGATTTTACACTTTCTTCTTTCATTATTATTATAGCAAGCCACCTAAAATTGCTAATATATACTACCTGCAAAAATTTTGGGAAAAGTTGCTTAGGCAAAAGTTAAATGGATTTTGGTTAAAAATATATTTTCTCATTATCTTTAATAGATAGTTCTTATAAACACATAGAAAACAAAGTTCTTAGGGCATTGGCACAGAATGCACTTAATATTTTATAGAGCTCAATTTATTTCCCCTTTATACATATATTTATCCTCATGATTATTTTATTATTATTATTTTACTGAATTTTTGCATATATCATACATAACATCTCAATCAGTCTTAATCACCTTTATACCCACTTCTCCATTGGAACCCCCGCCCCCCAGCTGCTCCCTGGAGTTCACACATTCTGTCATTTGTATTAGGGCCAACTGTAACAATGACTCTCCCCAGCCACTCACCTTTGCCAGTTCATCCTCTATCCATAGTCTTTGGCTTAAGCAAGGTCAGTTTTTCCCCACGCAACCATAATCTGCCAGGTTTTGTCTGGTTGAGCTTGCATGAGTCTTGTGCATGCCATGCAGCCACCAATACTTTTAAGATATTTATTGTTTAAAGTATATATTCATGTATTCATACATTTATTTAAAATCTCTGATGTGAATTTTCCTAGATGAAAATGGGGAAGATATTTTATGTGAAAAATACTAAATATTTAATATACTATTTGATAAATTACACATGGTCTTCTTGTTAGTCCCAGCTGTCCCAGAGCTCTGTACATTGACCATGCAGGCCTCAACCTCACAGAGATATACCTGCTTCTGCCTCTTGAATGCTATGATAAGGCATGTGCTGAATTCTATATAGTGTTTCTATTCTGCATTAAATATCTGTATAAGAACCTAGATTGAGAAAGGTTCTGTGATGGAGAATTGATGAGTAAAATAAATAATTGAATATTCTACTATTACTGATGTCTCCATAAGTAAATTAATAAATATGCCTGTGTAAAATGAACTAGGGATTCAAGGCTAGGGCTGTCAAATCTTTCCACAGTGATGAAAGATGAAAACATCTCCTATGGCAGATTGTTGTGTCTGATCGGTGTTTGGTTTTGTTCATTTGTTTTTAATTCTGTTTTTTTTTTTTTTGAGTTTTTCAAGATAAATTTTAACTGTGAGGCCCAGGTTGGCATCAAACTCATGATTCTCCATCCTCAGTCTTACCTGACTAATGAGTATTTTTATTAACATAGATGAATTGTATACACAAAGGCTGCTATAAATTTTTTGACAAATCCTACTTCTATGCTGACTCACAGACAGCCTATTTTGTTTGTAAAGTTTTATTATTGAAAATGGTATCTTATATTTTTCTATGAAATATAGTAACAGTTCTTTGAAAGAGATCTCCATCATATTCCTAATCTCTAGCAAGTAAATTAATGGCAAAATATAAAATGAACAAAGTGTCCAAGAATTTCTTCAGGGCTTTTCTTTCCTTCTTTTTTATATGCAGACACTGGTGGTGGGGTAAGATGCGGTTTCTGTGTACGATCTGCAGATTCATTCCTGCTGAGTTCTAAATAAAACACGCTAAGCAGCAGGGTCAACAACACCTGACCTGGCTACTTGTTCCCAATATATTATTAAACTGCATGGTATTGCCTCTGAGAAAAAAAAATGCCTTGCTATTGCCTTTGCATTTTTTATAGCAATATATAACTGAATTTCACTTGGGCCAGGGGAGCGCAGAGGAAATAAAACTTCACAAAGCTGGATCCAGTAATGAGAGGTGAAGGAGCTGAGAGCTTGACCAGGAGCTGGCTTTTTATTCCAGCATTCTGGAAACAGGAAGTCTCCAGGAGAGAGTTGAAGCTACACAGAAAAAGGGCATGACCAGATTGCTCTTAGAAGAGATATACTAGAAGATATTCTGTCGGAATCTGACAGTTACCTCCAGCCAGCATTCTCAGTGGCAGCAATATTGTTTTCCCAAATATGACTGGTTTTGAAAGCATTTTTACTACATATTTTTCAATCTTGGGGAAATAATGGAGCTAATTGTTGGCATTATTTGTTAATAGAAATGAGTTCTGAAGCCGTATTTGCCTTCGAGTGTTTGTTCGCATATTTTGTGCCTGTGAAGTCATATGCCACCTGTCCTCATTTGAAACATTTTTTTTATTATTATTACTGTAGGCAGTAAAAATTGCATACTCATCAAATGGCCCCTAGCAAGCAAATGTCTCTCTGGATGACATCATGTTTCCAAAAGGAAACACAGGCACATGTTTACAAAGCCATTTGACAATACCTAATAAAGTATTCACCTTTAGCCAAGGATTGAAATGAAACACTTGCTAGTAGAGTTCTTCTGCACATATTAAAAATACTCAATACTAATGAAATATAATTTACAATTGCAGAATCGAGTTTAACAAAGCTAAGTGAGAATTATTTTTCAAAATAATTACATGTGACTTTTGGTGTCCTTTATTTCTGCATGGATGTTTTAATAGACATATAATATATGTATTTCTTTTTTTTAATTTTTTTTATTATTTATTTTTGTATGTGTATGAATGTATTGTCTGCATGCAGGTCCTGTGCACCCGTGTCGTGCAATGCCGCAATGGTCAGAAGAGGGTCTCGGATTCCCCTAGAACTGGAGTTCTCCTGGAATTAGAGTTACAGATGGTTCTTAGCCGCCATGTGGGTGCTGGGGATCGAACCCAGGTCCTCTGTAAGAGCGTCGGTGCTCTTAACCGCTAGGCTATCTCTCCAGCCCCATGTATTTCTTATAATCACAGGATTTTACTATCTACATCTCTTTAAAAGTAGTTATGTGACCTGAATGTAAGAAAAAGAAAAGAAAAACTATCAAAGAAATTTTCCACAGTGACATATAATTTAATAATAACAATAATAATATTTGAGTTGAATATAATATATAAACTCATTTAAAACTTTAATAAACTATGTGATTTATATATTCAATTCACTGCTTTTCATGGTGGATACTTTGAAATATGAATTGGATTCACTCACATGTACTATTTGATTCCTCTAGGCATAACTTCATAAAAGATTAAAGAGTGCCAGATGTTAATTTAATATTATAAATTTTAAATTCTATGAATAAATGACCATTTAAATATTCTGCTAATTCCATTTCTAACCAATGTGTGTTACCAATGTCAGGTCTATCAACCCCTGAAACAAACAATAGCAGATAAAATGTAAGAAGTATTTCATTTTCAAAATGCCAAAACTCAAGAAATAAAGACCAATGTTATCTGAATGATGCCTTAAAAATATGATTTCTATTTTCCATTTAACACTGGAGAAAGCCCACAGAGGGAGAAGCAAGGGCCAGAACACCCAAGAGGGCTGTGCATGAGCCATACATGAGCCATAGACAAAATGATTGCTCTGCAATTTCTGAAAAGATCATAAAGACAAAACTGGAAAAGGTTAAACTGTGTTCATGGTAGCAAACTATGCCCCAGACAAGAATCCAGAAACAATTATAGAAATGTACAATTACTCCACACCTAGAAGGAAGAATGAAAATTACAATGCCTATAGAGTGAGAAAAAAAATCCACTCAGGACAAACACAGGTGCTGGTGTTAGTAAACATCACAGGATCACAATAATTCTGCTCCTCCTTAATACCTTAGCAGGATACATAGAAAATACTTTAAGGCTCATTATAAATAAAAAGTTAAAACACATAAGGACAAAAATATAATAAATGATGTGGATGAGTTTAAATCAATATAGAGAATAAATTAAAACTCTAAATTCTGTTCTTGAGATCATTAATTAATTGTGAGTCAAAATGATCCTGAAAAAGAAGACATTAGTATAGATTAAACAAATATTAAAATTAAATCAGCAAAGCTAGGAAAATATGATAGTATAAATTTGAAGAGTTAAATATTATAGTAGTATAATTTAAGTAACTTGATAATGTCTTACTTTAACATTGAAGCTCATTCAGTAAAAACAGGTTATACATCCATTGTATTTATGCATAAGAACTATCAGTTATGAACCTGTCAACTGAGTTAGGTTCACCAATGAACTTTATGAAAGAAATTAGGAAGATACAAGACCAAATCTACAGGAGCACTTACTAAAATAACAGGAAAAACAATTTCAATATATTTTTATGAAGGAAAGACTACACTTGTATAAGGAGACATAAAATTATAGCAAACAAATTAAAATGACATCAAATTCTATAACCATGATACTCCATGAAAAATATCATTAACCTGTTTTACTTTTTTATATTTTTTAAATTTTATTTATTTTTTATGTGTATGAATGTACTGTCTGCATGCAGGTTTGTGCACCCGTGTCGTGCAGTGCTGCAGAGGTCAGAAAAGGGTGTCAGATTCCCCGGGAACTGTAGTTAATGATGGTTCTCAGCTGCCATGTGGGTGCTGGGGATCGAACCCGGGTCTTCTGCAAGAGCAGTAAGCACTCTTAACTGCTAGGCCATCTCTCCAGCCCTAGCCTGTTTTAAAATCAGTGCAGAAACATGATTTAATATAACATCTACCCTCCTCCTACCAACATTTTGGGTTCTGACATTATTTGCTCCTTGTAGGCAGCACCCAGTATAGTGGTTACACAGCTCACTCTGCCCCCCTGAAACTCCATGCCTGTGCCTGAGAAACTCCTACTCTCTGACAGCCAATCCCTTGTCAACCCCTAACCAACCAAACTGCTCTCACAGAGGAGAATTCTGACAGAATGTACTAATTGCTATTATCAGTGGCAAGTATTATTCCACAAGTCCTGAAAGTTCTGTATACTCTCCTCTAAGTGTAGCTACAAACTCCACCCATTAACCTGCCAATGAAAGAAGTGGCTGCTTCTATATGGAAACTCATCTTCCCTAGTTTCAGAGTGATGTATAGTTTCAGTGTGTAGTCCTACAGGAAGAAGTAACCAAACTTTTGCTGTCAGAGAAGCTCAAAACAGAACTGCAAGGTGACTTGCTAATAGAATCTGCTTGCAAAGAAAGTAACTTCACATTGTACGTGTGAATTTACCAAATAGTGTTCATTATAAACCTGGACTCAGGAACAAGAACAAAGGTAATTGCAATGTTTGCTAGAAGTATTTTTTTTTCTAATTTGGGAAAATAGTGTTGTTACTATTTAGGTAATGCAAAGAAGTAGAAGCCTCAACTCAAAGGACAAATATTTCAAAACTAAAAAGATTACCTATGAAGTATTAAAATGAGTTGAGGGCAACAGAGCGAGTCACCAGACTCCTTAAGTCTGCTGTGAAGTCCCATGCAATTGCTGGGATAGTGCCTGAAGACTTTGTGCTTTGTGAACTGAGCATTGACTTCAGAGAGTAGGATAGGATAAATTTCAAAGAGTTACCTCCTAGAAAAGAGACATAACAAAGCTACATGGACAACCACAAACCTGACATTGTGTTTCAGCAGGAAAATCTGATCTGTCCAGAGCCCTTCCAGAAGCAGGGGTTTCTGACATCTGGTTGGCTTTCCCTTCTCTCACACACTCCCCTCTAGGGAAACCAAAGTCCAAGTCATCTGTTCCCTCTTGCTATGGCTTATATGGGTCCCCCAAAAGTTTATATGTTGAAAACATATGTCCAAACCAGTGTTGTGTATGTTGATGGTGTCTGGAGTTCAGATCTTAGGGAGGTGATTACAATTACCTAGTGCTATGAGAGTATAATTGTAAGGATAGACTTGGGGTGTGTGAGAAAGCAGGAGGACAAGGTTAGGGGTGTGTGGGAAAGCAGCAGCAATAGAAGACCTCTGTGTGAATGTTCTGTCTTGCCTTTTGCAATGTGTTTATGCAACAAAAGTCCCATACCCAGACACCTTGACCTTGGAGTTCTCTGCCACTAGAAATATAAGGTATAACTTTCTTTTTATTCTTTATATGTGACACAGTCTTGGATATTACACTGTAGCAACAAAGAAGGCTATACATTTCAGCCTCCATGCTGTTTTCTTGCAATGTCACTTAGATTGTTTCATATTCTGTTTCACATTTTAACCTGCAATCTATCAGCAGCCCAGTCTCCAGTTGAGAGAACACTATTGGAAAGCAACTTTGTCTCTGGCAAGTTTAGGAATGCCTTTCAATGTCGGGATGCAGATTCCTTCACTGGATCCTGACACAGAATCATTTCATGATGAAAAGCATGTCAAACTCAAGGATTAAAATATGCTCCTGATCTTCAGGAGAGAAATGAATATACGAGACACACAACAGTTCCTAAGATCCACTGTGACTCCCTCAAGAAGGTGAATATATTAATCATGCCCTCAATATTCCTCACTAAAAGGATAAGCCTAGTCCTGGGAGGAGGCTGACAGGTTTGCATGAGAAACAATTAGAGAATACTCATGTTTGATATTTCTGTTGAAAGAGAAAGAATTTTAGCAATGATAATTCTGACAGCAAGTATGCTAATCATGGTAAGTTTCCTGAACAAGCTACCAAAAAGGTACAGAGTAAGAATGTCATCATTGAGTACCCCTAAGAACAGCTGCTCTTCCTCTGGGCCACATGATCTCTGACTTTTCCATGTGCTAACAAGTTTGCTTCCATAGGCACATGAAGAAACAACAGTGTACATTCAAATGTATTTATTCACTATCAGGACATAGTTTTTATTCTTTAAAAATTTAAATAATAAAGCAATGTCATCAAAATATATCTCTCCACAATAATCATGTGACTGTTTTTTGTTTCGTTGCTTGGTTTTTTGAGACAGGGTCTCACTTTCCTGCCAGCTGGCCTGGAACTCCTTACACAGTCCAGGCAGGCCTTGATCTCACACAGATCTACTTGTCTCTGCCCCTCTAAAACTAAGATTAAAGGCATGCACCACCAAATCTGGAAATGAAACAAGTTTACAAGCATTTTCTAAAGTACTTAGTACATGAAACAAAGAAAAGCATTGTTGACCTTTCTATTATCTATATTTAATTGAATCAATGTAACTGAATGATAACCATATGTCAACAGATCAAAATAAACTCATTTTAGAAGCTGAATTATCACAGAATCCATGAGTAAACTGCATAATACAGTTTCAAATTGAGACTAGATATGATTAACTTTTTAAAGAGGTGGTTTCAGTTGTAAGGTGACTCTAATTTAAATGAATAGTAATTATTACTGATTCTGGGGATTGTATAAATTATTTCTTTTTTCCCTCAATAACAGCAGCTCTTATTTAGCAGTATATTTTCTAGTACTCATTTTGCTTTATCTTTTAGTGGTTTGTTTTAAAAAAAATTTACCAAAAATATCAGTGGTGCTAAAATCAGGAAAGAAGTCAGGGAAATTTAAATGTTGGGAGTTTGCATCATAATTACACTGAATAAACTATTAATGACTGGTGTTAAGTGAGTGTGAAAGAAAGAAGTGATTTATCAGAGGCAGGTCTTGCACACCAAGTCTGAAGGCTGAAGGAAAAGAAAAACTTTCAACTGTAAATGTATTTTGAACCCTCTCCTTTCCTGGATTTGTACCAGGGTTGTAAATAACACAAGGCAAGGTTAAATATGGTCCCCGAATGAAAAACACAGTCACTGTATAAAAAAGTTAAGTGGTTTCAGTAGCAGTTTGAGAAGATAAAATTTGCTATATTGCCTCTAATATAAACTACCACTAATAAAATTACCTCTAATAAAATTACCAATAATATAAACTGGTAGCTGCATTAAGACCTGTATACATGACAATTTCATAATAAAGAGGATCAGGTCTGGAATCAGTGAATTTCAGACTAAGCTTAGGTGTGGAAGTTTTACAGATTTGGCTTTAAGTGGGGAAGTTTATACTTCTCAGAATACAAGTGAAAATATTTAGAGCTTAAATTACTGCTGTGTTCTAATTATAAGAATTAGGTAAATCAATTAAAGAACTGTGTTTATCTGACTTCTCAGAAGGGGCTGGGATTACCCAAGGGAAAGCTTGGGAAGGAGAGGCATAGCCATTGGAAACCCTGACAAGAAGTAGGAGAGCCCTGGACAAGCTCTAAGACAATCTGCTCTTTCTTTTTTTTTAAAATTTTTTTTTATTAATTTTATTTATTTCTGTATGTGTACGAATGTATTGTCTGCATGCAAGTCTGTGCACCCGTGTCGCGCAATGCCGCGGAGGTCAGAAGTGGGCGTCGGATTCCCCTGGAGCTGGAGTTCTCCTGGAGTTGGAGTTTCAGACGGCTCTCAGCCGCCATGTGGGTGCTGGGGATCGAACCCGGGTCCTCTGCAAGAGCGGTCGGCGCTCTTAACCGCTAGGCCATCTCTCCAGCCCGACAATCTGCTCTTTCATGGAACCTCACTTAGCAGAAGAAATTACTGGAAAGAAATACCCCATTGTCACCTGGTTGTGGTCTACAAGTGGTCACAATCACAGCATCTTCTCTGGCTATGCCCATCAGGAGGAAAAATGGATTGCCAGTGCTTCTTCAAAGCACAACGGACTATAACTCTTCTTTTTGTTTTTCTATTATAGATAATAGTAGGATTCTCCCTTCGTCAGAGCTTTCTGTGAAGTTACTAAATTAGCCTGGTGTGTGGGTGAAAACTAAGTAGGCTCTGCTGATTCGTCACTGATTCCATCGGTCTTCTTTCTCAACACACTGTGGAAATACAGGGATGGTTCTGGTTATCGCTGGGGTTCAGCAACCCGAAGTCAAGGAAGAGGTGGTGGCCAGTCTTTATTGTCTTCTTGGCTGGACCTGGACTCAACTAAGAGATTAAGGAATCCAGCACATCTGTAAGGAGGTTTCTTGGTCAAGTTGTTTGACGTGGAAGGATTCACCATAATTGTGGGTGATACCTTCAGGTGCCAGCCAGATAAAAAGGTCTCAGGGAAAAGCTCTGGCTTTTACCTCACTACCTCTGCCTGTAGCTGGTCAGTTCATCTACCCTGTTGCTGCTGCCAATGCTGCTGCTGTGTCCCCATTATCTGCCCACCTCAGAACCCAGCTTCCTGGAGCTTATCATGTGCCGTGAATAGCAGTGGTTTTCAGGGAATCCACTGCATCTCCAGCCCAGGTTGGGATGCTGAGGTTCCCAGCTACTGGCTCTTAGAATCTCCATTCAGACGGAAACCATGGTTGGATTACCCAGACAAGATCCTAAGGGACTCCAGCAAATCTGCTTCTAATATCTGTGTTCAAACTGTCTGTTCTGTCCCTCTGGACAACCCAAACTGACAGAGAAGCTCCCTTCCCCATGGAGTGAGAGAGGGCTGCAGACTCTGAGAGCTCCCACACACTGCCAAAGGAGAAGGAATGCATACTAAGCAGTTCTGGGGAGGAAAATGTTCCTCAAGCTCAGTACTTAATCTCAGGAGAGTTCCCTAAAATCAATAAGCAGCCTATACCTTATGCCTCTGGGAGTTCTAGTAAACATGATGCAAATTAGAAAGAAAGTCAGCAAAATATTGGAAATCACTATATTTTTATCCTTTTTTTTCTGCAGTCTCACTAAACTATCAGAATAGAAATTTTTCAGCAAAAATATTTATGAAGACTTTTAGTGCATCTAATCAAAAGATACAACTCTAAGGAGATGGCTACAGGTATTATTTATGATCATGAACTGTGACCTAAGACACTCACTTATACTACTTTAAAGCATGTGAACTGTATGCATTTGCAAGTTTCTTGCTAAAGAGAAAGATTAAGAGGAAGACAAATAATCATAAAAATTTATCTAACATGACATCCCGAACAATGAATATTTCAAAGGAGTACAAATCTGTGATATCAGTAAAATTACTTTGTGCCCCTTTGTGAAGACAGAGCAAGAAAGAGAAGATAATGAGAAAAGGGGGGAAGAGAAAGGGAGGAATGGAGGGAGTGAGAAGGGGAAGAAGAGGAAGAGAGAATACAAAGAGGAAGAAAGAAATGGAGGATGGGAAGAGAGGAAGGAAGAATGGAGAGAGGATGGGAGAGAGCAGAGGAGAGAGGGTGGCAGGCCAGGAGGAGAGGAGGAAGAAAGAGGAGGAAACAATGTGAGAGGGGAGGGCACAAAACGACAAGGAGGAAAGGGGGAGGGGAGAGGAAGACAGGGGAGGAGGGAGGGAGGCAGGGAGAATGGTAGGATGTAGAGAGGTAAGAATGGAAGGAAGTGTGGAGCTGAGAGGGCAGGAATCTTGCATTATCAAGTTGAGGACTGTCCAAGACGGAGCTAAGGACAGTCTTCAGTGACCCACCTGCCTATAATTCAACTCCAATTTGTCTTCTTACTTAAGGAATTGTCTTAAGTAAGTCATTTAGGCACTTTGAATCATCGTTTTCCTGGTCGGAAATTAGAATTTTAATAGTAATCTTCTAATATTAGATACTTTACTATGTGCATGCCTAAAAAATCATTTTTCACAAGCAATCATTTAAATAACACATAGTCACCAACTGTGTCCAATTCACTGAAACAGATTTTGCCACTTGTGTTTTTCTTCAAGCAGTTCTAAACAAGGACTGGGGAACCCCAGAGAGGAAAGCTCATTAAAGGCACAGCATTAATAGCACATTGCATATAGAAAGGAGTGTTTAATAACATTATGCTGCTGTAGTTTATTCTACCTTGGAGAATCTCTTTTTAATTTTGGCTTAGCAACCATGGAAATCACAAATCCTTAGGATGCCCTGCCTAGGGATTTCATTAGGATGACATCACCCTGCAATGAGGAAATTCATTGGGATGACATCGCCCTGCAATGGAGAGGGATTCTGTTCTTTGGGCATCAGATCAGTGTCCTTTCTTTGTTGACCAGGAAGCCAGAAAACACATAGCAATTAAAAAGATGGACAGTGTAATATAGTCCAATTAGAGTGGGTCACCCACATTCACCTGTGGGTATTCACAAATTACCCACTAACCCTGTCAAATCTTGAGCTTCCTGAAAGCTACAGGCTTCAAGGATACACAGGAAAGCCTAGGTTTCCTATGCAATTTCTTTGCCTCTTTTCTTTTCTAATAACTTGGCTATTTTACTATTAAAATTATACTCATTAAAATGAGATTTTGAAAGTCTCTTCTAGATTTTGGGAGTATGTTTATTTTACAAACTGCAAAGCAATGGATAAAGTTGTTACTACTAAGTAAATTCTGACTATTAGGAGAAAGTTGGTAATAAGGCAAAAATAAATAAAGCGAAGCAGATATTTTCAGGCAAATTGGCCTTACATTTGTCTCTAGGCAGACAGGGGAGGAGTGGATATAATCAAGATATATTATGCACATGTACTAAAATCACATTTTGTCTTCAGGGGAGGGATTAGAAAGGACCAGGAAAAGGAAAGGGCTAGTAGCAAAAGGAAGTTTGCATAAGGTCAGGCTGAAGCTATTAAGATATTTTCTTGACAGAAGCAAGCAGGTCTAGCCAAATAAGAACCTTCATTCTTTTTCTAGGAAACATTTTTATCTTGGAAACTTCATGAACCACCTCCACTATCTTACTCAAAAATAAGTCCAAGTCAACATGATGGACTTTTTTCTATCCTTTTCTTCCTCAGATTTAATCAGAAAAACATAATTTCTAGGTTAAAAAAAACACACCTTGTGTCTGATATCTTCTACCTCTTTCCCCATGCCTCCTATCCTTGCAACCACTGTATCTCACCTACACAAGTGCTTAATAACTTCTGAGGAACACTCGAGTCACATGGATGTGTATGTGTATTCTACTCCTGTGGGTATAAAGCAAGCCTGGTAACCCAGGCATCCACAGGCCACAGTTGGTAACACTTCTGCTGTTCCGGGGTTATCCAATAAATAGCAAGTGAACCCTGAAGTACATAACTCTTATCCAACCTCAATCAGAAACAAAAAAGGATGTTTGTGTCTAGAGAAGCCACAATGTATGTTATTTCATCCTGAAATCGAAAATAGCCCTCCCTGTTTGGCAGCCAAATAGTGGCTTGTTTCCCATGATATTTGGGAGCAGCTAAACTTGGCTCCTTTTAAAAACATTTCATCTTTTCTTCTAATGTTCTTACTTTCCACTCTCTCCAGTTTACTACCTAGAAAGCCAGAAGCACTGAGTTCCAAAGTGGAAGCCATGGAGGTTAAGGTTGACCAGACCAGAAGGGGCAGACCATCTTCTCTTTCTCACAACCTAGATTGTGATGTCTGCTAGCTCACAGGGACTAGAGAGCAATTCGACAGAGAGCAGCTTAGTGGTCCAGTTTCATACCATAACATGGAAGTCAGGTATATTAGTCACTTTTCTGTTGCTGTGATAACCTCCATGACCAAGGGAACTTATAAAAGGAAGAGTTTATTTGAGCTTACTATTGACAGTTCCAGGGAATCAGAGTCCATTGTGGCGGGAAGCATGGTGGCCAGGACTGGAGCAGCAAGCTGAGGGTCACATCTCACAATGAGCACAGGAAGCAGAGAGAGCAACTGGAGACCGCAAGTCTTGTTAAACTCACTAAGCCTGCCCCTAATAACGTACTTCCTCTAGCATGGCCACACCTTCTAAGACCTCCAAGAACCGGTGCCGCCAACTAGAGACAAAATGTCTGAATACTTAAAGCCTATGGGGGACACTCATTCAAACCACCACGTCAGATATCCAAACAGACTAAATTTTTGTAAGTGTTTGGAGAATTATACATAACGATAAACTTTATTTATATAATAAATATAGATTATATTATAATATAAAATTTATTGTATAGCTTTATTTCAAATTTTTGTCCCTAGATGTCTCTCAGTGTGAGGATGTGACTGTATCCACTTGAGTCTGATCAATCTATCTAGCATCATGCCCTTAACTAAAACCAAATTTCATTCACTCATCAATGAGTACTTGCCAATAGTTCCTCATGTAATGTTTGGTTTCCCCATTTCTATGCTGGGTTTTTGTCTGGCTTGAGTTTGTAATAATCTCCTCCATGGTGCTACAATTGCAGTAAGTTTACATGAGCAAGTTTCCAGCCACCTGAAAAACTGGCTCCTCATGGTCATCTACCACCCCTGACTCTTACAGTTTTTCTTCCCCATCTTCTGCCATGCTCCCTGAGCCTTGGCTGGCATAGGCTCACATCAGAAACAGGACTTGGAGCAAAGGATCTGGAACTGACCTGGAAGCCTCCACCCTAAACACCAGCTATCATAATAACAGAGGCTACTATGCAAGCTGCTCAGGGAGAAGAATCAATGGCTCTATGGAGCTTTAAACCTAATAACAATAATCACGGACATAGCAAACTATCTTATTGGTGTAATAGTGGCACTTTTATCTTAGAATTAATCAACAGTTATATAATTGGACTTAAAGACCTCTCAGTAAGAGGGAACTCATCTGTGCTACTGTAAAATAACCAAATACACATGGCTGTAGAGGTCATAGATCTTAGAAAAATCCTATGTCTGTCACATTCCTAGACCATCAGAATTTCTAATTGTATGCTAAATATGTATCTATACATTTAAAGTCAAATCTCATCAAAATAGCTTCTTTTTGCAACAGATGAAAATTTTTACAAAGTTCAACAACTGGTCAAATGCAAATAATAAGTGTCTTTGTGATGCCCAGACCTCAATGACACATCTGCAATGCAACCCATACACCTAAGACTCAGGTAACAGCAAAAGAGGGGGGAGAGAGAATATCAATGCATCTCTTAAATCTCACCAGCAATGTTTCATCAAGCAAAAGATGGTGATTAATTCAGAAAGCCCCAACTAGCCAAAATGTACAGTATAAGTGTGTCCCTGGATGAGAGAACTCAAATAAGCAGCTAAGGCCTACTGTGCTAATCTTAGATGTACTGGGCTGGGACAATAATCATACCTGAAAGAACCCTTCAGAGTAGCTTCTAGCTAAAAGATTTAATGAAAAAGCCAGCCAAAGAGTCTCGAGAGGTCATATTGGAATTCTGCCTCCCCAGCTCCACTTTCTAGAAGACCTCGCCCAATCTAAACTTTCCTGAAAACTGTAAGGGAAATAGGTAACAACTAGGTGAATAAAATCAAGTTTTGGAGCTGAAGAGATGGCTCAACCATTAAGAACACTGGGTGCTCTTCCAGAAGATCTGGATTCAATTCCCAGCACCCACATGGTGGCTAACAACTGTCTGTAACTCCAGCTCTATAGAATCCAATGTCCTCTTCTGCGCTCCAAAAGCATTGCACAACACAAGTGTACTCACATACATGCAGGCAATACACACATACATATAAAATTATAACATTAAATAAAATACTAAAAAAGTCAAGTTTTAATCTTTCATGTTTGAAATGCTTGAAAATAAAGTTCTGTCATAAGTAAAAGAAGCAAAATATCATCAGTTAGAAATGAGCTCCAAAGATTTAGTACTAGCTAGCATCTTTCAAACATTGCCTAGTCTACTGTCACTGCTTTAGCTGACTCAGCCTGCCAGTCTTAGAGAAGACCAAGCACTCCTTCCTCACACTCATCCTCCAAGTATTGCTCCTGAACACAACCCTCCTGATGACTTCCCCTGGGCCTGGAAAGTTTTCTCTGACCACAGTTCCTAATTTGATCATTTGATATTATATTCTGTAGTTTCATTATCTATATTCCCTCCATAGTACAGACTTTAATTTCTAGTTATTTATTTATGTTCTGGCTTATTTATTATTTTGATGTGGTGGTTTGAATGAGAGTGTCCCCCATAGGCTTTAAGTATTCAGACATTTTTGTCCCCAGTTGGTGGCACTGTTCTAGGAGGTCTTAGAAGGTGTGGCCATGCTGGAGGAAGTACGTCATTGGGGGCGGGCTTGGTGAATTTAACAAGCCTTGCAGTCTCCAGTCTCTCTCTCTCTCTCTCTCTCTCTCTCTCTCTCTCTCTCTCTCTCTCTTTATTTCCTGTGCTCATTGCGAGATGTGAACTTCTGCTTTCTGCTCCAGCCCCTGGCCACCATGTCTCCCACCACAATGGACTCTAATTCCCTGGAACTGTCAATCGTGAGCTCAAATTCTTCATTTTATAAGTTCCCTTCATCATGTTGGTTTTATCACAGCAACACAAAAGTGACTAAGACACTGTTATGGTTAGACCTCAGTTTTATATTTACAGAGACTACCTCAGGCTTTGACACTTGTTTGTTCAGGATCTTGCTCAGAACAGAATACTTCGTAGATACAGGTAAATGCATAGTTATTTAACTGTATCTACAGACTATTCAATAATCAATCATATTTTACTATTATATTATACGCTTCAATCAGAAAATTGAGGAGAAACTTATATGTTTAAAGATAAGCTAACATTACAAAGGGTTGGACACAGAGACCCAGAAATTCACACTCTCATATATGAACATGCATAAGTATATAAAGAATACCTTTCATGAACATAAATGATATTCATTTGAAACTCAATTTCAGTGACAGGTCCAGCTTTGCATGTTCGCTGACAGGTCTTCTTTGCTACTTTACTTCTGTTATTGTGTAATTTGTTTATATGTTTACACACTGTTTTGTACTTACCACTCAGATTTCAGACTGTGCAATGCTAATTGTGTAGTGAGAAGGAAGGAAGACAGATAATCTGTAGAAGTACAGCAAATGAACACAAGGGCTGATGTTTTTGTTCTGTTTTGTTTGAATACCCATGTCTGGACCTTACCTTCAACCTCCTGAATTCAATACAGGGTACTCTTTGTCAACCACAGGCTTAAATACAGACTACCAAATCCTTCCAACGCTTAAGAGGCAATGCCTTATTCCAAAATCACTGTCAGACCTACTAAATTTTTTGATAGAACATATTAGGAATTTTTAACAAGGTTAAGAATAAGTCAGTCAGTGAAGTGCTTGTCACAATGAAGATGAGCTTTAGACCCAGAACTCATCTAAAATTTAAGGGCATGGTGGTGCTTACTTGTCACCTCAGTGCTGGAGAGGCAGAGAGAGGAACACCCCAGTAAGTCTTGCCTTATCTGCAAGCCCCAGGCCCCAGTGAACTTTTCTGTCTCAAAAAACAGCTGGATGGCTACTGAGCAATGACAGCAGTGGTAAATCTCTGGACTACACACACACACATACACACACACACACACACACACACACACACAAGCATTTTCAAAATCTTTCAGCATCCCATATATGTAATTATGCTTAACAAGTATTTCCTGAGCAAAATGAAAAAAAAAAAACTGTTGAAGGTTGTGAAGGCATAAATATTAAAATTTTAATGTTCAGGCTGACTTTTTCTTTTATTTTTTTATTTATTTTTATTTATTTATTTATTTTTTTTCATGTTTAAATTTTTTTTATTACTTCCAGAATTTCATACAACATATTTGAATCACATTCAGACCCCCCTTTTCACCCTCTCCAGCTCCCCCCACATATCAAGTCCTCCATTACTGTCAGTCCTATAGATTTATTTTAAAATATATTTTTATTGTTTTTGTGGATTTCGTAGACTAGACTACATCTTAATCATCTTTAGTGCCCCCTCCCTATCTGCCCTATCCATAGCCCTCCCTTAGGACTCCATACATCGTGTCATATATTTTAAGGACAATAAAGTCAAATATTAATATAGGTTTATGGTTAGGGCTGTGTATGGGTAAAATGCCAGTTGGTTTAATTTCCCATTTCTGCTTCCAGATGTTTTGGCATTACATAATTATAGATGTATAAATGTATCTAATAATATTCTAAGGCTAATGCAAGAGTTCTAATGATTTTAGGCTTTAAATATAATGAGAAGTAACTATTATTTTAAAAATTGTGAAATATGCAGGCTGACTTTTTCTAAGGATTATGAAATGCAGATTTAGAATTGTAAGTGTACGGCCTTAATCTGAGCTCACTTTGAGAATACACTGCTTCCTTGATTGCAGTTCAAATCTACTTATGCCTCACACAGATTTACAAAGAGATTAACATCATAACATCAGACACAGATTTCTCCAATCTTTATTTTAATGTGTATAATAGATGAATTTTTTTTCATAAAATGTTTTGTAGATGTCCACAAAAGCTATGGAATGCACTCTTGTGCAATGCATCTATAGATGCACTTATAAATATTTATGAATTATTTATATTCATAAAATATTTAAAAATGATAAATAAGTCCAGGCTGTACTGATGGGGGAGTACAGACTTCTGTTTCTCTGCCCCTCTAACCTGTTTCCAGTAATTCAAATGAAATTTACAAAGAGTGGAAAAGACTTTGCTTTCATAATCTAACTTTTTTTAGACAGGGTCTCCCTGTAGTCCCAGATGGCCTGGAACTCACTATGTAGAGGGGCTGGCCTTGAACTCACAGATATAAGCCCGCCTCTGCCTCCCAAGTGCTAGGATTAAGGGCGTGCATCACCATGCCTGGAGTCAGGATTTATAATTTTGATAAAACATAAATCTTTTGACTAGAAACATACTGGAAAGTCCTTTCTTCTTCCACCACAGTATGGATATGTATGTGAATGATATAGATGGAACATCAGGATTGATTATGTTTCTTAGCTCTGACAAATATAGATATGTATGTGAATGATATAGATGGAACATCAGGATTGATTATGTTTCCTAGCTCTGATAAACTCAGCCTCAGTTTCTCTAAGTACAGACATTGTTGAGCCTAATGGTTCTCACAGGACCATACTGGATTATCCTCTACATATTTTTTTCTCTTTGGAAGGGAAAATGCAATTGTGTTTGTAACAGGGAACAAGGCCTCTTGGGTTCTTCTACCTCCACAAATTTCTCCACAACTTACTTTCCTCTATCTTTATTAAGATCCTTCAGAGGTGATAACTTTGCTATTCTGAAGTGGCCACTTTTCAACTTCGTATGAGTCCCATCTCACCCGACTCAAATCCTTGTTTGTTTTCAACAGCCGAATACAACACAGAATCAATACTTTGTATTAAAATACCCATGCAAACACATTCTTTTTCACAGAGAATCTTTACAATATTTCAGGGATCTTTCTATATCTCCGGTCTTGTTTCTCTAGATAGTGGATTAAAACATACTCATTGTTTTCACGTAGATATATAAACCCATACCATGCTTGCCTTCCTATCTTAGTAAATAATCCCCAAACAGTGACATGAATCAAATGTAACTCTTAGAGAAAAACATTCTAACATTCTTAAACTTTATAGCAGGTGGTTAGAGGGGTTTAACAATGCTTCTTACTGTTGTCATTTTGGTGTTACATAAACAGCGCTATAAAAGCTAATTAGCAACTTCATATGGAGAACAAGCAGCCTCAGAATTCTAAAATGAGTATACTTAAGCCAATGAAAACCATTCCATCATCTGACTAGACCAAACAGAACGGTTTCAAATTATGTACATGTGCATGTGTGTTTCATTTGTAGAGTTTACTCCTGTATGCTGGGAGGGAGCAGCTCAAGGACATGGTTAAGATTACCAATTCTCTGTCAAGGTTCAGATTTGTATTTGCACCATGGGGCAATGACGTCATAAACACTTTCAGATGAGAATGCAATTCCAGGCCAGATTCAATGCAAAATGGATTGCATGAAATATGTGGGCTCTTGTAGCTAATAAAACACCTGGTTGCTATAGACAGAAAACAGGTAGAGAACAGTAGTCCTGATTTCAGAGTGATAACCTAAATGCAGGGTGCTTGCATGGCATTTTACTTTCGAAAACTTCACTTATTTTTATATTTCTATTTGCTGTATAAGAATGGAATAGTCCTCCCTGAATTAGGAGCTAACAGCTTAATTATAAGTGATTGATATGCCTGATTTGGTGGAGTCAATACCGGAATACTCAATGCATTTACTTTTTTATTATTAATTTATGTGTATGAGTGCATTGCCTACATGTGTGTAAGTGCTCCCTTGCTGTCCCCTGCCTGTGGAGGACAGAAGAGGGTATCAGATCCCATGGAACTGTAACTACAGATGGCTGTTAGTTGCCATGTGGGTCCTGGGATTCAAACCCTGGTCAATCTGTAACAACATCCAGTGCTCTTAACCTATAAGCCATCTCTCCAACCCAAAATATATTTATTCTTAGTTTTTCTTAATCCATACTCAAGTAACACAAATGTAAGTTGGGAGGCATTTAATTGGGGGGGGGGTGCTGAAACTCACTGGAGAACTCCGAGGTCAGACAAAATTCTCATTAGTATAAATTTCCTGTTTTGCATTGCAGGCTGGTTCCTTGTCTACCACCTTGTTCATATTGCTCTGCAGATCTGAATAGGACAAGCACGGTCTTCCTGAGCAGTCCTCTTAAGCACGGACTCTAACACTCAGTGCTAACGACTAAAGCAGAATATCTCTTTTCTATCTCAGCCAAATTGCATAAATACTCTGTGAAGATATGCAGTGTCTTTAAGATCCACACTTTTAAATGTTCTTCATAAAATGTCACCACTTCCAAATGATTATGCTTCCCCATCAGATGCAGCCTCATTGTAATAATGTTGGCTTTATTGTTGGAACAAGACTGAGCTAGTTGGAATCTTTGCTGTGTTGTTTACAAACTAGGCAAACTTGCCAAAATTTTGAACAATAAGGTGATCATTCCTTTACTAAAATGTTCATAATTGTTTCTTTAATACAAATATTTCAGGACTTACTATCATTATTAAATCAAATAAAAGCAAATAGAAATCACCTGAAACCATACTTTGTGCACTGTACACTCTACAATCAAGTTGTTGCTAAACTTATTATAAGTTTTTTATTGTTTCCCTAATCCCTGACTCTGTGTTTTCTTTCAAAGAAACCATACCCACATTCGAAATATGAAAATTCAAGATTTTAAATTTTGTAAGTGCATGTCTGTGTGTGGGTATGTGTATGTGAGTGAGATCACCTGTAGAGGCTAGAGGCATCATATTCCCTGGAGCAGGAATTAGAGGCTGAGGTGACCCTCCCTACATAGGTGTTATGGAATGAATTCAAGTTTTCTGCAAGGGGAAGTTGACAGTTCCTAACCACTGAACAATTTCTGTAGACTCTCAAGGAGAAATTGAGTCATATATGATTAGCAAGCCAAACAGAAAATATTAGACAGATACCATGGGAAAATAGACATCTTTGAAGTCCGACCTCAGGAAGACAAACCTAGGACAGGCCAGTTGAGATTCTCAATTGTAAGTAACAAAAGCCAGAATCAATCTGCATGAAGATGGTAAGAAAATTGACTCCCTAACTCACTTGCCTAATGGTTAGAACTCACTAATAGAAGAGTGACAGTCTCCCCACAATTATATCTGTTTAGCACTCTGGAATCCTAGCAAGAATCCTCTCAGAAAGATCTTACATTGTGGGTAAGGACAGATGGGAGGACACCAGATTTACAAAATTATTTTTATTGTAATTGAAATTTGCATTTTTATGCAAAATAATTTGCTGTTACTTAAATCTTCTTCCTTATCCCCCACCTCCCGATTTGCCCCCACCCAAATGAATGTACTGTATTATACATACAATATTGCTTATAAAGTCTGACTTGTATCCTCAAATGTCTTTCAGTGTGGGTCCACCTACTGGACCCTGGTTAATCTGCCAATATCCCTGTGAGATATTTTCTCTACCACTCCCAACAGCCACCAGTTACCCAAAGTACCTCAGTTTGGGTTGGAATTTCTCAGCCATGTCTCCATTTCTCTGCTGCGAATGTCCTTTGTTAGAGCTTGCCTGGGACTTGCTGTCATCACTGCTGTAAGTTTATATTTGTAAGGGACCTCCTGTCTGGAAAAAAAATGTGTTTCCTTCTGGACCACAACCACCTCTATAGCTCTTATACTCTTTCCGCCTGCTTTCCCACAATGATCCCTCTAATTTGCCATGAAGAAGTTTGAAATAGGTCATCCCTTTGTGGATCAGAACTCATTGTTCTCTTCCCGTTGTGGGTTTTTTGTGTTCATCCCCATCTTTACATAAGGGAACTTCTCTGGTAAGAATGGGGAGGAGCAACATTTTATGCGTACGGGTAGCATTAAACATGTGTCACTTAGGGCTAAGCATCTCATAGACAGTTTATTCCCTGTGTGTGACCTGTTGTGCAACTCTTTAATAGTCTCCAAATGTTCTGAAAAGAAGCTTCTTTGATGAAGGGTGAAATTGTACATTTGTCTGTATATATGAATGTGTATTTCGAATAAAGCAAGAAATTAAGTTTGTCTAGGGATGTGGCAAAAGCATGTTTCTCTCTAGAGTCTGGAACCTCTCCAACTATGTGTATTTGGCTATGTTCAGAGTGCCATACATTAGTTCCCTCTCATTGAACAGGCCTTAATTCCAAATAGACAACTATTGATTACCCCCAAGATAAAAATGCCACTACTGCACCAATATAGACTGTGTATCAGCTGGTTAGGATCATTGATTGGTTTTCCCCTTTGGAAGCTTACATAGTATCTTCAGAAACAGAGGAGGCTTCCAGGTCAATTACAGCTTGATTGCTCCAAGAACTGTGCCCAAAGTAGGTCCTGTCTCCAAGAATAGGGGTCTTGCCTTCTGGTAAGATAACCAAAGCTGTAGCAATAGCTTAGGTTATTTGGAGAGGCTCTTGGACTACAATGATAAACAACTTGAAAAGAGGTTTCTCCTGTCCAGCACTGAGTTTTTTGTTATATTGACTCCATGTATATGTAGGTGTAGGCACTCATTTGTATAGTGTATGTAGTTTTTAGTAGGACATTGAACTAATACATTTTCCTATGAGGGTTTTTTTTTTTTGTATTTTTGAGACAGGGTCTCCCTTTACTCCCAGCTGTCCTGGAGTTTGCTCTGTAGACCAGGCTGGCCTTGAACTCACAGAGATCCACCTGCCTCTGCCTCCTGAGTGCTGGGATTAAAGGCATGCCCCACCACCCCCAGCTCCTATGGGTTTTAAAACCATATAAGTGTTATTTATTTTTCCTCTCACTCCCCTTGTATAACCCTCCCTATTCCCAGCTAAGTTAAATTACCCCCATTTTCCCTTGATAACACATTGTATCCTCCTCTCAAACGTCTTCTTCCTCTTTACCCCCTATGGTAACTTTCCATTTTCCTGGCTCCTATGGTTTCATCAGGATATATAGCTACATCTCAGGATTTGGAGCTAAGATATAAACATGATAATGAACATATATCATTTGTTTATTCTGAGTCTGTTACTTCATTTAGTATAAAAGTGTCTATTTCCATCTATGTGCCTTCAAACTTCATGATTCTGTCTTTTTATATCACCGAGTAGAACTGTATTGTATAAAGAAATCACTATCCATTCATCAGTTGAGGGACGTTTAGATCATTTCTATCTCTTAGCTTTTGTGAAAAGAACAACATCAAACATGCCTATACAAATTTCTCTGTAGCAGAAGTCTTTTGGGTAAATGCCAAGGAGCGGTTTAACCAGATCATATGGCAGAATTATTTATAGGTTTTTAAATAAGAATTCACCATACTGATTTAAACAGTCGTTGGACCAGTTTGCAATCCCATAAACAGTGGATGAGCATTCCCCTTTCCTCACATCCACACTAGAATTTGGTGACATTATTCCTCTTAATCTCAGCCATTTTGATTGTGTTTATATCAAATCACTATGCATCTTTAATATGCATTTCCCTAATTTACTAAAAATTATTGAACATTTTAAGGTGTTTCTTGGCTGTTTTTATTTATTCTTTGAGAGCTCTCTGTTCTGATCTATAATCTATCTTTAATTGGGGCATTTGTTTCTTGATTCTTAGATTTTTAATTGTTTATATATTCTGCATATTAGTCATCTGCCAGATGTATAGTTGGTGAAGATTTTTCTCCCACTCTATGGGTTTGCTCTTCACTCAAATGGTTGTTTCCTTTGCTGTATAGAATTGACTGTTGGCTTTAATTCCTGAGCTACTGCTTTCCAATTCAGAAAGTCCTTCTCTGGACCTCTGCTTTGTAAGATATTGTCTGTGCTTCTTCTAACAGTTTCAGCAATTCAGGCTTCACTTTGATGTTTTGATATATTTGGAGTTGAACTTTGTTAAGGGAGCTAGATATATGTTTAATTTCACATTTCTACACATAGAGATCCAAGTTTGTCAGCCCAGCATCATTTATTAAATATGCTATCATTCCTGTAGTGTGTGTTCTTGGCACTTTGTCAATACAAGGCAGCTGTAATTATGTGCACTCATGTTCAGATCTTGCGTTTTGAACCATTGATCTCCAAGTGTATTATTGTGCCAATACTATGCTGTTTGTACAACTATAGTTCTATAACATATATTGGGATCTGGGATTGTAATCCCCCTAGAATTCCTCCTTGTGATCCTGTTAGCTTTGCTATCCCAAATTTTTGTATTTCCATAGGAATTTTAGGGTGATTTTTTTCTATATCTGTGAAGAAAGTCACTTTCTTCACAATCCTGATTTTGATCAGGATTACATTGATCTGCAAATTTCTCTTGATAGAGTGCTAATTTTCACTATATTAATTCTGCCAGTCCATGACCATTGAAAGTTTGTCAATCACTATATGTTTTCCTTAATCTCTTTCTTCAATGTATTCAATGAATTTAGTATTTAGTATTTAGTATTCAATGAATACTAAACTTTAATATCATTGCCAAGGATCATCCATAGATATATTAGGAGGCTAGTGTGAATGTGTTTTCCTGAACTCGTTTTGGATTGCTTGTTTTTTGTGTATAGAAGGGCTATGGATTTTGTAGATTGATTTTGTAACCTGCCACTTGCTGAAAATTTTGATCATTTCTAGAAGTTTTCTGGTAGAATTTAGGATATCTCTTACTTATAATATGAAATCCTATGCACATAACGATAATTTGATCTCTTCTTTTCCAATTGGCAACACTTTAATTTCCTTAACTAGTCTTATTGCTCTAGCTAGTATTTCAGGGATCATACTGAAAATGAGCAGGAATCGTGGAGAACCTTGTCTCATTCCTGAGTTCAAAGATAATGCTTCAAATTTCTTTCCATTTAGAATAATGTTGATCATGGGACTGTTGTATAAAGTCTTAGTTATTAATTTTATTTATTTCTGTATGTGTATGAATGTACTGTCTGCATGCAAGTTTGTGCACCCGTGTCGTGCAATGCCACGGAGGTCAGAAGAGGGTGTCAGATTCCCCTGGAACTGGAGTTCTCCTGGAATTGGAGTTTCAGACAGTTCTCAGTCACCATGTGGGTGCTGGGGATCGAACCCGGGTCCTCTGTAAGAGCGGTCAGCGCTCTTAATTGCTAGGCCATTTCTCCAGCCCTAAAGTCTTAGTTATAATGAGGTGTGTTCCCTCCATTTCAATTCCTTCTAGGACTTTTATCAAGACTGAATATTGGATTTTGTCAAAGGTCTTTACTCTGTCTATTGAGATAATCATGTGAATTTTGGTCTGTAAGTCCATTTATATTACTTATTACATTTATTGACTTAATGTTTGCTGAACCATCTCTGATCTCTGGAATAAAGCTGACTTGATCATAGTAGATGGATGATCCTTTGATGTGTTTCTGTATGCATTTTCTATCATGTTGAGAACCTTTGCATCTGCATTCACTGAGTTTATGGCCTATAGATCTCTTTTTTGCTGTTTCTTTCCTTGTTTTGTTAGAGTAATACTGACTATAGAAGGTGTTTGGGAGGTCTCTGTTCTGATTTATCTTTTTTAATAACAAGTAGCATTGCTTGTAGATTTTAGAATATCTGATAAAAGGCTCCTGTGAATCCTCCGTACCTGCAAAATTTTTTTTTTTTACTTTGGAGGCTTTGCATTGCTGTTTCAGTTTCCTTATTTGTTATGGGTCTGTTTAAGCTGTTTATCTCTTCTTTTTTTAAGTTAATTTTTATTGAGTGCATTCCATACAACATTTCTTAATCAAATTTAGACTCATTCACCGAACCATGCCCACCCCTTACGTACTCTTGCCCCCCGCCAGAGCTCATGGATTCTGTCATATATGTTAAGTCCTGTCTTGCATCTTTTTCTCGGTCTTTTATAACCTTTTTGATGCACAAGTTTACGGTTTTGGTCAGCTTTTTGAATATGATTTTCTCTCTTTTTTGCCCCCTTTAATTTTATATTATTCAAAAATATGCATATATACACTCCACATATAAATCACTGAGCTCCTTATTTTTCTCTATCACTTTATCCAGACATGCTAAGAGCAACAAGGCAACATCATTATTTTCCTTATTTTTCTACAATTTCTTGAATGTTTTATATGGAGAGTTGCTAAATTCCTTGCTTCTCACAAGAGGTGAGTTAGGTGAGTCAAATGGATCTATCTTCATAATTACATCAAATAGTCTGCACTAAGGCTTATCATTCCTCTTCATGCCACCAGGAAAGCCTTCAGTAACTCTAGGCTTCTTTGGGCTGGAGAGCTGGCTCCAGAGACTACCAAGCCCACTAAAGAAATTCATCCTTTCAATTCTGTTTCTCTAGAACCACTCCTGGTACCAAAATCTGTATTAGTCAGGGTTCTCTAAAGAAACAGAAGCAACAGGATGAATATATAGCTATATACAATTTATTGATTTGCTCACGTGACAGAGTTCAAGGAGTCCAACAGTAGCTGCACCATGCTGGAAAGGCCGAGAATCCAGGGAACTGCTCATTCCGCAAGGCTGGATGTCTCAGTAGTCCCTATCTAGTGCTGAAGGCCCGAATGGATTCCAGGAGATCTGCCAGTCTCAGTACATGCTGGGATCCGAAAGGTTGATCACAGCAGCAAGACAAACTCACCAGATGAGAGAGGCAAGCCGCAGGAGAAAAGGGACCAGCTCCTTCTGCCGTGGCCTTAAATACTGCCTGCTGGCAGAAGGTAACGCCCACATTTGGGGTGGGCCATCCGGGTTGAGGTGGTCCAATCAGAAGACCCTTTTTCTCTTATTTGTTCCTTAGTCCAGTCAAGTTGACACCCAGGATTAACCATGACACATACAGATATGTGAATGTCATCTTTTCTAAGAGTAGCATTCCTTATTTTATATATGAAAACATACAGATATTACTTGATACCGCTTTTAACATAGATGGTGTTCTTTACTTGTTCCCCCAAAGTCCCAAGTCTGGCTGGAGAGATCTGTGTATGTAACTACATTGATGTAACAAAGTTCAGTTACAATTGTCTCCTGTAGGCTTTATTTTTCTTTAGCCAGAGGTCTCCAGGATTTTGAGTGGGGGCAGGTGAAAAAGAGGAGTAAGCTATTTCTGTTGTTGAAGATAGAACCCAGGTTGTCTCAGTCGTTTTTTTTCCAGCAGGAGGCCAGGCAAGGTCCAGGAGAATAGGGTCCTCCTTTATTTATGCCAGCAGTATGCTTAGATACCTAAAGTTACTGTGCTCTGGGCAAGGAAGTGGGGGACAGGCAGAAAGGAGGGTTGAGCCACCTTGGCTCTAAACAGGGGGCGGCAGAGCTCGTGTTTGTGTAACAGGTAACTAGAGCTGTGACATTTTACTCAATGCCTAAAGCGAAGTGGCCATCTGGTCCTGGAACTGTGCAGAGATATGTGAAGCAACAACAACAAAAAAAAGAATTGTAATATCCCGAGCCTTCTGGAGCTACAGATAACTCAGAGAAGCAACTGAATGCCTGCAGATATATCAGATAACCAGAGGTTTTACAGGACAGATCTTACAAGATTTTGCCTGAAGCCACACAAAGTTTCATTCCTTCACTTTTCTTTATCTGTTGTGATGTTTCCCCTTTCATCACAAATGCTATTGATTTGGAGTTGCTCGCTCTTTCTTTTGGTTAACTGGGCTAGAGGTCTGTCTATTTTGTTTATTTTTTCAAAGAACCAGCTTTTGGATTCATTGATTTTTTTTTTTTTGTATTTTTTCTTTGTTTCTATTTCATTGGTTTCTGCTCTGAATTTTGTTATTTCTTTCTGTCTGTTGGGTTTAGGGTACATTTGTTGTTGTCTCTCAACTGTTTTTAGCTGCAGTGTTTGATCATTTATTTGTACTCTTTCTGTCTTTTTAATATGGGCATTTAGGGCTATAAATTTCCCTCTTAGGACTGACTTTAATGTATCCCACAGGTTTTGTTGTGTTGTATTGTCATTTTCATTTAGCTCCAGAAATGATTTATTTCATTCTTTATTTCTTCCCTGACCGACTCATTGTTCAGGATTGTGTTGTTTAGTCTCCATGTGTTCTTTTTTTTTTTTATTTATTTATTTTGTATGCATATGAATGTACTGTCTGCTTGTAGGTCTGTGCACCCATGTCATGCAGTGCCATGGAGGTCAGAAGAGGGCGTCGGATTCCCCTGGAACTGGAGTTAAAGATGGTTCTCAGCCGCCATGTGGGTGCTGGGGATCGAATCCAGGTCCTCTGCAAGAGGGGTCGGTGTTCTTAACCACTAGGCCTTCTCTCTCTCCAGCCCAATGTGTCCTTATAGTTAGTATGGCTTATCGTGGTGTTAATATCGAGCTTTATTGCACTATGGTCTGATAGAATGCATAGAATAAATTCAATCCTTTTGTATTTGTTGACATTTCTTTTGTATCATGGTATGTGGTAGATTTTAGAGAATTCCCCATGGAACGCTGAGTAGAAAGTATATTCTCCGTTGTTTGGGTGTAATATTCTGTAGATATCTGTGAGGTCCATTTGGTGTATTGTATTGTTCAGTTCTGATGTCTCTCTGTTTATTTTTTGTCTAGTTGACCTATCCAGGGGGTTCAGTGGGGTATTAAAGTCCCCCACTATTAGAGTGCTGTGATTAATCTGTGTCTTGAGGTCCTGAAGGGTTGTGTTTATAAAGTTCGGTGCACCAGACTTTTGTACATAAATATTTAAGATTGTGAAATCTTCCTGGTTAATTATTCCATAGATAAGGATATAATGGCCCTCTTTGTCTTTGCTGATTAACTTTAATCTAAGATCTATTTTGTCTGATATTAGAATAGCCACCCCTGCTTTCTTTTGGTACCATTTGCTTGGAACAATTTTTTCCAGCCTTTCATTCTAAGGTGGTATCTATCCTTGAGAGTGACATGGGTTTCTTGTAGGCAGCATATAAATGGATTCTGTTTCCTCATCAATTTTCCCAGTCTATGTCTTTTGATTGGGGAGTTTTGACCATTAATATTTAAGGTTATTATTGAGAGATGTGTTTCCTTTCAACTTATGTTTTATTTGCATTCTTGGTCTAGGTATTTATTTACTCTGTTATGCTTTGGTAATTTCTCTTTTGGGTTGCTTAAGGATAATTGCTCCTTTACTCTGTTCTTTGAATTGCTTTGAGTATTTTCTGAAGTGTTGGTTTTTTTGACATGTGTTCTTTCATTTTGTTTATGTCATGAAAAATATTTCTTTCTCCTTCAACTATGATTGACATTTTTGCTGGGTATTGTAATTTGGATTGGCATCTAAAGTCATTTAGCCCTTGGAAATATTTTGATCCATGTTCTTCTGGCTTTCATAGTTTGCACTGAGAAGTCAGCTATAATTCTGATGAGTTTCCCCTTATATGTAACTTGTTGTTTTTCTCTTGTGGCGTTCAGTATTTGGTCCTTGTTTTGAGCATCTAGTGTTTTAACTATGACATGACATGGGGAATTTCTTTTTTGGTCTTGTCTATTTGGTGTTCTATGTGCTTCTTGTATTTGTATGGGTTCGTCTTTTTTCAGTTTGGGGAAATTTTCTTCCATTATTCTGTTGAAGATCTGATCAAAACCATTCTCTTGGGACTCTTCTCCTTCCTCTATCCCTATGATGCAGAGGTTTGGTCTTTTCATAGTGTCCCACATTTCCTGGTTGTTCCACTCTTGTGTTTTTTTAAATTTTTCATAAACTTTACTTGAGGTTTCTAGCTGTGCTAGAGATCTGATATTCTTTTTTCTGCTTCATCCATTCTGCTTTTGAGGCTTTTTCCCATCCTTTCTGGCTGATTGGATGAATGTTCAGTTTCCTTTTTTTATTTCATCTTGTGCTTTCTTCAGTATTTCCATTTCCTTTTGGAGCTTTTCGTTCTCTTTTTGTTGGCTCCTTGCTTCGCTTGTCAGTTCTTTTTTCCTTTCAGCCTGAGATCTTTTCAGTGTTTCCACTTCCTTCTGGAGTTTGTCATTCTCTGCCTCTAGTTCTTTTCAGAGTTTGTGTTTCTCTTCCTCTAGTTCTTTTCTGAGTTTGTCAGTCTCTTCTTTTAGCTCTTTCCTGAGTTTATCATTCTTTCCTTCGAGTTCCTTCATGATTTTTTCATTCTCTCACTTTAGTTCTCTGATTTGTTCTCTATAATCTTTGACTATGCCTACAATAGTTCTTCTAAGGTCCGTGTCTTGGTTTCCTTCCAGGGGGATCTCATTGTTGGGATCTTCTACAGGATTGGTTGAGTTTGGTGGTGATTTATTTTGTGCTTTTTCCATGTTGTTGTTTTCCATTGTGTCTTTTGCATGTGTACCTGTTGTAGTTGTGGTAGTGGTAATGGTTTTTCCCCTCTTTGTTTGTTTGGCTTCTGTTGTTAATCTCAAACGTTAATATGGAGGACTGCTTGGACACTCAGTTTGCTTCCTAATGATTTCTTCCTCAGTTTTTGCTATGCAGCCTTGAATCACTGGCACTGCTGGATCCTCCCTACAGTAAACTAAGCACCAGCAGTTTATACTTTCCACCACAGTATCAGTAGCTTGAGTGGGGTTGGGGGGCTATTACTCCTTTAACCCGCTCACCAGACCCCACCTGGGCAACTGGGCATGGAGTGTGTGCCACCTGGCTGTCCTTCTACCCATGCACACTGTTCCTCTCTATGGTTCTAGCATTGGGCGGCAGGTGCTGAGATGAGTCTGGACAGGCCTGCATGCCAGAAACCCACCTGGGTGACTCCTCTTCCTTTAACTTTGATAGCCTCTATGGATTTAGAAATTAATTGATTTATTTTATATTTTTAAGTTTAATAGAGTATTGGGTTTTAGATTTTTTTTCCTTATAATATTCTAGGTCGTTTTGGTTTCTGTTGTAATGTTTCCCTTCTCGTGTCTGATTTTGTATATTTGGATTTGTTCTTTCTTTTTATCTTTCTTCCCTCCTTCCTATTAATCTTTGGTTAACTGGGATAGGGTTTGTTTATCTTGTTTATCTTAAAAAAAAAAAACAGCTTTTGGGGCTGGAGAGATGGCCTAGCAGTTAAGAGCGCCAACTGCTCTTCCAGAGGAACCAGGTTCAATCCCCAGCACCCACATGGTGGCTGAGAACTGTCTTTAACTCCAGTTCCAGGGGAATCAGACACCCTCTTCTGACCTCTGTGGCATTGCATGACAAGGGTACACAAACCTACATACAGACAGTACATTCATACACATAAAAAATAATAATTTTAAAAATTAATAAAACCGCTCTTACATTTCACTACTTCTTTGTATTTTTGCTTCTATTTCATTGATTTCTGCTGATTTGGGGTTTGGTTTATTGTCCACATTACACAATGTTGTACCTTAAGTTTTATTTCTTATATTTAGATGTTTTGACCTATAAATTTCCTCTTAAGACTGCTTTCACTAATTTCCAGAGGATTTTTTGTGATGTATTACCATTCTAATTAATAACAGGAATAGTTTTTTGGTTTTTTATTGATTTCTTCTTTGATCCCTTCATCATTCAGGAGGATGTTGTTTAATCTCCATGGATTTATATATTCATTAGCACTTCTTTTGCTGTTGATTTTAGGCTTTATTGCATTGTGGTCTGATAGAATGCCTGTACTTATTTCAATTTTTTGTATTTGTTGAGGTTTGCTTTGTGCCCCATTATGCCATCAATTTTAGAGAAGTTTCCATGGGCTGCTGAATAGAAAGTGTACCTTGATGCCTGAATGGAATATTCAGTCTGTTAAGTCCGTTCTATGTATGATATAATTTATTTCAGACTTCTCTCTTTGTTTTTGTCCAATTGATCTGTCAACTGGAAAGAGGGGTAATGAAGTCAACAACTATTACTAACTTGAGTTTAATCTGTGTTTTAATGTCTTGTAGTACTGTTTTTTATGAAATTGTGTGTAACAGATTTGGTTCATATATGTTTATGATTATAATATCTACTTGAAAAATTATTTGTTTGAGGAGAATGAAGTGACCTTTATTTTTCCGATTAGTTTCAATTTGAAGTCTTTTTTCAGATATTATAATTGCTTCTTAGTGCCATTTACTTTAAACAGTTTTTAACCTTTCGCCAGAATGTAGTGTAGTCCTTGAAGGCTAGATGAGTTTCTCACTGACAACAAAAAGATGGATTTTTTTTTTTTAAAGATGGATTTTTTTATTCTAAATCCATTCAACTTTTTTTGACTGGGTTGAGTCTATTGATATTTAAAGTATTTATTTATTTATTTATTTATTTATTTATTTACTTACTTATTGGTCTTTTAGAGACAGGGTCTCCCTGTAGCCCCAGCTGTCCTGGAACTCACTCTGTAGACCAGGCTGGCCTTGAACTCACAAAGATCCACCTGCCTCTGCCTCCCAAGTGCTAGGATTAAAGGCGTGCGCCACCACGCCCGGCCTAAAGTAATTATTTAAAGATGTGCTTTGATTACTATCATTTAATTTTCCCTTTGTGTTCTCTTCTTGTTCTTAGTTTGTTATTTCATAATTATACCTTTGTCTGTTTTTCTCTTTGTTGCCTCCTATGGTCATTCGCTTTTTCTGTCCTTTGCACTGTGTTTCATATTCTCTGTAGGGCTGATTTGCTTGGTCTGAATCTTTCATCCTATCTGTGTCATGGAAGATTTTTCTTTCCCCTTCAGCTATAATAGACAGTTTGGTTGGGTAAATATTCTAGGTTGGCATCTATGATCATTTATACCTTGGAATACTTTACTCCAAGATCTTCTGGTTTTCATAGTTTGCATTGAAAAGACAACTGTAATTCTGATGGGTTTTGCTTTACAAGTAACATGTTTTTCTCTTGCAGCTTTCAGTAACTTTTCTTTGTTCTGTATATTTTATGTTATTCTGTGCTTTGGAGAGTTTATCTTCTGCTCTATTTGCTGTTCTGTGTGCTTTGCTTTTCATATCTTTACAGGTATGACTATTATTTTTATGAGTTTTTTTAAAAAAAGTTTTATTGAATATGTTTTTAAATCAAATACCATTAAAACTATAAAAACATAGTTGCCATTTGTGAAAATTATGACTTCTAAAGTTTCCTTAGACATTATATTATCCAATATCAGACTATTGCTCTTTAAAAAATTGCAGGGGTAAGTTCTGAGGTCTCTAGTCACAAGATATTCATCAGTCAATCACTATGTAACTTTAGTATCATTTTCTTTCTTTTGGTGAAAAAAATTTAACATCAGCCCTCTTGGAATGATTCAAGCATACACTACAAAATTGTTCATTATGGTTACCACGTTTTACATTAGATTATCAGGGTTTAATCATTTTGTGTAACTAAAATTTTTAGCTTTCACCAATAATTTCTCATTTTCTGTGTCTACTGTATAAAGCCATCACCATATAACCTTGCTTTATGTATTTTTTTATTTTTATTGAGCACATTTCATACAACATTTCTTAATCAAATTTAGACTCATTCCCCCATCCATGCCCACCTCTCTGCCCCCTGCCCCCCTCCAGAGCTCATGGATTCTGTCATACATGTTAAGTCCAGTCTTGCATCTTTTTCTCTGTCTTTTATAACCTTTTCAATGCACGAGTTTACTCTTTGGGTCAGTTCTTTGAATAGGTTTTTCTCTCTCTTTTTTGTTCCCTTTGATTTTATTTTACTCCAAAATAGTACACTCCAAACATAAATTAAAATTATAAAATCTGAAAATAAACTATAGGTTATTTCCTAAACACATTTAGAGATTCACATTTTAACAGTAAAGTTGCATGCAGGTAAAAAGAAGTATAACTTTACATTCATTTTTTAGCATATGACTATTAATAATCCTATATGATAGAACACACCATAAGATTACATAAGGATAAGTTATGAATGTCTGTAGTATATATCAATAGAGAAAATATTATTTTACAAAATATTTTAACTGTTAAATATAATCTTTTTCTTTTTTATCAAAAGATGTCATGTTTTCCCCAAGGAAGTGCTTGAAGTTTCCTCCTTGGCAAAACCAAACAACCATCAATACTGCCCCTGTGCTCCACACTGGGGTCCCTGCCCCCCCATGGTCACCCAAATGAGGTCCAGCAAGCATGTGTCCTGTCTTGATCTTCCTGCACTGGCCTCCATGACACAGCCTGGGTAGTCCAACAACGGCACTCTACACTCTGAAGAGGCTGAAATCCCAGTAGCTGCTCAGTCCACAAACTGGATATCTTAGTAGTCCCCATCTGGCATTGAAGGTTTGGAGGATTCTCAAGTTTTATATCTGAAGTACAATTTCTCAGACCTTACTGATTATTTATTTCTGGTTATACTTTCCTTTTGGATGCTTAAGGCC
The DNA here is from genome assembly GCA_009823505.1 of Rhizomys pruinosus. Classification (NCBI taxonomy): domain Eukaryota; kingdom Metazoa; phylum Chordata; class Mammalia; order Rodentia; family Spalacidae; genus Rhizomys; species Rhizomys pruinosus. The sequence continues at coordinate 4,351,008 of VZQC01013012.1, read as the reverse complement.
ACACAGTTAGCCCAGATTAACCAAGGTTTTTGTTTTCTCAAGGTCAGTTGAGGATCTGGTCCTCAAGGGTCACTCAGGTTGTTTTGTTTTTTGTTTTTTGGTTTTATTTTTTTTGAGGGGGGAGCCCCTGGCTCCTTTTGGCTTTTCAACCACCAGTTCCATCCACTTGAGGACACAGTTAGGTCTTGCTAGACCAGGCTTCTTTTTTTGAAGCTTGAGCAGACTTTCTCTTTATAGGCTGGACACTGGCTGAAGTCCCATTAGTGGATCTCCAAGACCACCCTGCTTTTTTAAAAGTTGCCATATCCTTATTCAGTACAGTGTTACTTCATTAGTGTCAAATTCACAGCTAAGAGCTTGCACTTTATGCTCTGAACAAATCTTAAAAAACAATATGTCTTCTATTTGAAGCATGTCACAGACTTCTTTCATTCCAGAACTCTAAGCAACTCTTCAACTCTGTGCTTTGGGAGGATCTATCCCATTTATTGATGTTCTTGATTCTACTCTTAGCTTTTTTTTCTTTACATGCCTTACCTAGAACAAATTTACAAAGTCTGAAATTAAACTATAGGTTCATTATAAAACATATTCAGTGAACCATGGTTTAACTGTAAGTTTGCATACAGGTTAAAAAACATAACTTTATATTCCTAAAGTACATAACGAGTTGATGTATATTTTTATGTACTTAAAAAAGAGGTTAGTTCTTTCTCATAAATCTTAGAACTGGGTAAAACAGAGATAAATACTTTAGGCTATATCTATAGCAATAATGGTCAATGCGATATTATCTTTGCTAATCAATTACCCATTTTGATGTACATATAAGGATTGGGTATTAGGAACTACAAATGATTGATAACATACATTTGTTTTTCTGAAACTGTGTTACCTCACAGCATAAAAGCTTCCAGTTCCATCCATTTGCCTACAAATTTCACAATGCTGTCCTTTACTACTGCATAGAACTCCAGGTAAAAATGTACTACAACTTCACTATTCACTCATCAGCTCAGGGAAAACTGGGCTGCTCCCAGCTCTTCACTCTTTTGAAAAGAGCAACAATAAACATGGTTGTATACATATCTCTAATATAGGGTGAAACTTTTGGGTATATACCTGGAGTGGTACAACTGGCTCAAATGGTAGGTTCATGTTTAGTCTTTTGTTCTCCACACTGCTTTCCATAGGGTTGCTCAAATCTGCAATCCCACCAGCAGTAAATGACTTTTCTCTTTTTTCCACACCCACTCCAGCATTTGGTGTCCTTTGTTTTTTTGAACATAGCCAATCTTACCAGTGTAAGATAAAAATCTTAAAAATGGTTTTAATTTGTATTTACTTAATTCCTATGTTGAGCATATTTTAAGATATTTCTTAGCCATCTTCTTTTCTTGAGAAGTCTCTGTTCAGATCTTTAGGCCATCTTTTAATTGGGTTGTTTGTTTTCTTGCTCCTTTTTTTTGAGTAATTTATATACTCTGGATGTTAAACTTCTGTCAGATCTGTCACTGGTGAAGATTTCCTCCCACTCTGTCAGTTTTCTCTTCATTTCTTTGATTGGTTCTTTTGCTGTACAGGAGCTTTTTGTTTAATGAGGTCCCATTTGCTGATTGTTTACCTTAATTCTTGTGCAACTGCTATCTGATTTAGAAAGCCTTTTCCTACACCTATATCTTCTAGGTTACTGCCAAAGTTTTCTTCTCACTTTTTCAGAGTTTCAGGTTTCACACTGAGGTCTTTGATCCATTAATAGTTCACTTTTGTGAATGGTAAAGATTAAATTTCCTTCTTCCACAGGTGGTGATCCAGTTTTGCCAGCACCATTGGCTGAAGAGTCTGGCTTTCCTCCATGGAGTGATTTTTGGCTAGTTTGTCATATATCAGGTAGCTGAAATTGTATGTACTCAAGTTTGGGTCTTTGATTTTATTTCATTGATCAGTCTATTTCTGTGCTGAGTATCACTCTAGTAGAGACTGAAATCTGGTACAGTAATCCCCACCTACATTACTCTTTTTGCTCAGGGTTGCTTTGGCTATTCTGGGTCTTTTGTTTTTCCATATGAATTCTAGGATTTTTTTTCTAATTCTGTGAAAAAAGTCATGGGGATTTTGATTGGGATTGCATTGAATCTATATATTAATTTGAGTAGGATGGTCATTTTTACCATATTAATTCTACTGATCCATAAGCATGGGTGGTCCTTCCATTTTCTGATGTCTTCCTAAATACCCTTCTTCAAAGATTTAAAAATTTCATTGTAGAGATATTTAATGTCTTCAGTGAGGTTAATTCCAATATATTTTTGAGGCTATTGTAAACAGAAGTGTTTCCAGATACTCCTCCAATTGCTTGGTATTGGCATATTACCAGGCAAATTATTTTTGTAGATTAATTTTTTTATCCTGCCACTTTACTGAAACTGTTAATCATTTCTAGGACATTTCTGGTGGAATTTTTGGCATCACTTAAGTATAATATGTCATCTGCAAAAAGGGATAGGTTGACTTCCTCTTTTCCAATTAATACTCCTTTAATTTCCTTCTTGTCCTACTGCTCTAGCAAGAGTTTCCAGAAATATATTAAAAAGGATTGGAGATAGTGGGCAACCTGTTGGGGTTTCTGACTAGAAGGGGAATTCTTCTCATTGTTCTCTGTTTGGTATGACGTTGGCTATGGGTTTGTTCTATATGGCTTTAATTATGCTGAGGAATGTTCCTCCAGTCCAATTCCCTCAAGGACTTTAAACCTGAAGGCATGTTGTATTTTTTCAAAGGCCTTTTCTGCATCAATTGGGATTACCATGTGTTTTTTTTTTCTCTTGGAGTCCATTTATATAATTTATGACATTTATTGATTTATGTATGTTGAACCATCCCTGCATCTCTGAATTAAAGCAACTTGATCATGGCAGATAACCTTTTTGATGTGTATCAGTATGCACTTTGCAAGAATTTTGTTGAGAATTTTGCATCTATGTTCATTAATGAAATGGATCTACAGTTTTCTTTTTTGGTTGTATCTTTGTCTGCTTTTGGTATTAAAGTGATGCTGGCTTCACAGAAAGAATTTGGGAGAATTCCCTATGTTTCTATCCTTTTGAATAACAAGTAATATTGGTTGTAGCTCCTCTTTAAATATCTGATAGAATTCTACTGTAAATCCGTATGGGCTGGACTCTTTTTTAGTTGGGAGGTTTTATATTACTGTTTCAATTCCCTCATATGTTATTGGCCTTTCTTTAATTTAGGAAGATTTTCATCTATAACCCTATTTGAAATCTGGCCAATGATATTGACCTGAGATTCTTCTTCCTCCATTCATATGTGATTAAATTTGCTATTTTCATGGTTTTCCACATCCTGCATATTCCATTCTGCAGTTTTATTAAGTTTTCATATTCTTTGCTTGAAGTGTCCAATTCTACATCTTTATGGTCCATTCTTGATATTCTGTTTTCCGTCATTCCATCTGTTGATGAGGTTTTTTTTTTTCCAGTTGTTTCTAATTGGTTTACTGAGTTTTTCAATTCCATTTCAATTTCAGCCTGAACTTTCTTCAATATTTCTGTTTGATGAATTTGCTTTTTAAATCCTCATTTGTCTTTGTCATTTCATTCAACTGTATACTTGTATTTTTTTTATATTCTTTTGAGAGTTTATCTCTATCCTCCTTGTTGTATTTGAGTTGTTTCTGTTTTCTTCAAGTTTATTGACTTCTTTGATCATGTTTATGACCATTCTCTTAAATTCTGTGCTCTTGGATTCCTCTAGGTAATTTTCACTGTAGAACACTTCTACAGAAATGGTGGGGTTTGTTGGGGACATATTATTCTGGTTTTTCAAATTATTTATGTTTTTCCTCATGGTCTGGACATGTAAGTTTCTTTTGCTTGTTATGTATCTTAAATGAAACTCGTACCTGCCTTTATTTATTTGAAGTTTGATTTGTTTATACAGTTGATGTACCTTGGTTTCTTTCCAATATGGTATGCAGAGTTAGTTGATTTGTTCTTCAGTGTCTCTGTTTTGATTTGTTAATTAGAGGGGACAGATGGACCCAGTCAGACTAGTCAGAAGCTTTTCAGGAGGAGGGTAAAAGACCTTAGGACCAAGTCTGTCTGGGGGTTGAAGATCAGCTGGGCCATTCTAAGTAGATAAGCAGAGGTGTGAGCCATGGGGCCAATCCACTGGGGCTGGTTCCAAAGCATAGAAATGGCGGCCTGGCCTGGGATGATCTCGAAGTTTGACAAGTGCTTGCTGGGCTAAGGCCCAAAGAGGGCTGATGGGAACAGGATCGGCTGGTTCTTACTGGCTAGCAGACAAGAACTTGAGCTCCAGAGTAGCTGAATTGGGGATGGTCCCCAAACAGGGGGATTTGTATGCAGGATCTGGCTAATTCAGCCAGCTAGTCAGGCACTCTCCCAAGGCTTTGGTGAATAGGGCCGAGGTCCAGGGGGAGTGGAAGGGAGCAGCAACACAGGCTGGTTCTTCACATAATATTTTTTAATTACAGATGAAGCCTCAGTTTCTCTTCCCATGCCTAAATTGATCCTAGGCAGAGGGTGGGAATCAGCTTGACTGTGGTCATATAAACATATGAAACCATCGCTCACTATGCTGAGAGCACAGTTGAGTTACTAGTCCATTTTAACAAGTCTGTTTCTGTGATAGGGGAGGCAGTTCCACCAAATTCAAGTAAAACAAGAATTAAATAGATTCAAAGAAAGAACAACATGTAACAGAAAATAGACACAGCCCCCCCATCCTGTGTACATTACCAAAATTATAAGATATGTCAGTTAAACATTTTAATACATAATTCCACTGACAGTGGCAAGTAAGAGATGTGTTTCTGAAACTGTTTTATACGAAGTTCCAGTGGCCAGGGAAGGCTACTTAGAAGTAAGAAACTATGCTGATATACGAAGGAAGTGTCAACAAGAGACAAGAGCAGGGAAGAAGACTCCTAAGACAGGAACTGTGTGGAGTTATGTTCTAGGTGAGTGCAGGCTGTGGACAAAGCAGAATGCCTTCTCCTGAAAGACACTAAAGATCTAAATAAATACAAAGACAGGCTGTGCTCATTGGCTGGATGACTTAATATTCCTAAACTGCTAGCACTCCTCAAAATAAATGTATGCATTAAATATAGTTCCTGTTAAAATTCTTATCCTCTATGTTTTTTAATAAGTGGTATAGTTGATTTCAAAATATTTTGGAAAAGTAAAGGTCCAAAAACACACAAAATAGACATGAAAAATAATGCATCCAGAAGGCATCTTTCTCCTGATCTCAAAAGTAGCCGAGAGATAATGTATCAGTGGCTTGAGGATGGCATTTAGATAAATGTTAGCAAACTGAACATCCAGAATACATATATCTATAGTCAGTTTATTTGAAACAAGTTTGTAGGCAAGGAATAGTCTTTTTGATAAATGGAAACACTGCTGATATCACAAGGATACTGAATCTTTTGTTAATAAGCTAGTCCTATTGAAATTATGTAAGCCACAACAAGAAAGATAGCTGTGATATATTTGTGTAGCTCAGACAAGTAGGGCCGTGATATTTTATGAGATAGAAGGTATAAGATCTACAATATCCCCTTGCAGTTTGTATTATATTAAAATAAAAATTCAATAGCTGCCTAAGCCTAGATTTTAATTTTATATATTTAATATTAAGAGTTCAAATGTAGCACATATCATAACTGGAATATCATTATGTCTGAGATTTCCTAAAAGGGAATATGTATATACATATACACATGCATATATATATATATATGTATATATATATGAAATGTATATATACATATACACATACATACATATATAAATGTGTATATATACATACACACACACACACACACACACACACACACATATATATATATATATATATATATATATATATATATATATAAAAAATTGTGAGACTC
>VZQC01013012.1:4290003-4344712 GCA_009823505.1 Rhizomys pruinosus | reverse complement strand
TCCTTCAGCAAAACTGCTCCAAGCTCCACAGCAACAATCTTTAGGCATTCAATGATCTTCCCAGCCCAAAGTTCCAAACGCCTCCACAATCCTTCCCCAAAACACCAAGGTCAGGTCTGTCACAGCAATACCCCACTCTTCTGGTACCAATTTCTGTTCTAGTTTGTCTTCCATTGCTGTGACAAAACACTCTGACCGACACCAACTTGGGGAGGAAAGGGTTTATTCAGCTTACATCTCCTGGGTCACAGTTCATCACTTAGGGAGCCCAAGGCAGGAACTCAGGGCAGGAACCTGGAGGCAGGAGCTGAAGCACAGGCCATGGAGGAATGCTGTTCACTGGCTTGCTCCCCTGGCCCATGCCCAGCCTGACCTCTTATACAGTACACAACAACCTGCCCAGGGTGGCACCACCCATAGTGGGCTGGGCCTTCCCACATTGCTCAACAATCAAGACAATAATCCACAGACATGGCCACAGGCCAGTCCAATGGAGCCAATTCCCCAAATGAGACTCCCTCAACCCAGGTGTGTCAAGTTGACACTAAAGCTATCACCACAGACTGTAACTCCAATTCCAGGAGAACTCCAGTTCCAAGGAAATCCAAGACCCTCTTCTGACCTCCATGGCATTGCACGACAGGGTGCACAAGCCTACATGCAGACAATACATTCATACACATACAAAAATAAAAAAAAATAATAAAAATAAATAACTAATTGTGAATTGGAAAGAGTGCCAAGGAAACAAGTTAAAACAATCAATCCCAATAATATTCAGCACATGCTTGGGAAAAATTACAGAATTTTCTTCTCACCAATATATCATAAACTAAAACTGTCAAGTAATGATTTTCCCATTATTTTTATCAGTGAGTAGAGGATTTGGGGTTGAAAGCCCTGTTCCCCTCTTAATATTTTTCTGCATGAACAGTTTAAACAGTGTTTATTCAACTGCCATATCTTTCTTTTACTAAGGAAAAATCAACTGCCAGTTTGTTGGGTCAACTCTGAAAATAATGCCTATCCATAAAATTCAAAATGAAGATGTGTTTCAGTACTTATTGAAGCTCTTCTAACTCCCATTGTTATTTGCACTTTGGAACTGAAGGAATAATTAGTTAAATGAATAAAGTATGAAATATATACTTCCATTATTATAATATATATCACCACTATCCTAAGACTCTTCTATAATGTATTCATTAATTTCCCCTTCCACTACTGGCAATCATTAATTTCAATTCTCTCCATAGATTTTGCTGTTGGCAGCCTACCACACAAACAGTGTGTGCCGCACCGCGCCCTAAAGATGGCGCCGACTTCCTGAGTCACTACAAGCTGCTTCCTGCCGTTGCCTTCGCATTGGACAAACTGCGCATGACTACTACTCTCTGAGCCCGCGCCTTGGGCATGCTAATGAGGCATCAGGGCACTGCACCAATCCAGAGCATACATGAACCCTCTAGACTGCTATATAAGCAGTGCTTCTGCCCCATTTCGGGGTCCCTCTCACAAAAGAGCTGTACACAATAAATATTGCTGCAGAAGAATCCTGTTGTCCGCATGAAGTTCTTGCCGGCGAGACTGCTGCACGTGACAAGTGGTGCCGAAGACCCGGGACCGAGACAAGTGGTGCTGAAGACCCGGGCCCGGGAACCTGACATTGTCGCTGGCGCCGAGAGGACCCTTCGACTTCCGAAGTGGATTCAGAACTGAGCTCAGGTTGTAATTTTAAAGTTAGTTCTGAGAGATATGCTTTTCTCTGATGATCTAGAGGGATTGGAAGCTTGCCTAATTATTTTATTGGCTGTTGTAATTGTCCTTGTACCATTGTTTACTCTCTCTTGCTGGGACATAAAACTGTAAAAAAAGAAATTAGGGAAGGACAACAAGCCCTTGCGGACCTTAAGGAAAGCATGTTAGAAACAGAACGGAGTGAAAGGTTAGATGCTCATTCAAAGAAAAAAGAGGATGCTATGCGAGATTATTAAGAAAGGTACCTTATACCCATTTAGAGACCTACAAGCCCTGACATTATGTGATTCAGATTCTAATGAGGAACTGTCACCATCTGATGAGGACGATTTAGAGGAGGAAGTGTCCCGGTATAAACTTGAACACTTTCAGCCTGCCCGGATGCGAGACAGGTTAAAACTGAATATAAACAATCCCCGCAGCTCGGTACCTTCGGCTCCTCCTCTCTATGTACCTGGGTGGTGCTCCACCTCCTTTTGTTCCCTGGAGGCGCGACATGCCACGAGGCAAATGTTCCCAATCTGCTTTTGTGTAGTTTGGTGCTTTGTTCAAAGTTAAGTGGTTTCAGAAAAGTATGTTTTGCATGTATTTTTTTACAGTCTTAAATTTTGACTGCTGAGAAGTGTCTATTGTACAACTTCAATTTAAAAGGTTTTTCCTACTGAATCCAGGGTATTCTGAAGATCGATGCCTGTGTGTAAATGCTACCAAATGGCAAAAAGCAACAATAAACCATTTGATGTTTACTTTTTTTCTAAATATCAATGCTTTACCAGAGCTAGTTCAATTAATTTGTCAGTAGAGATTTTAAAACATCTACCCATTTATTCCAGGAGTTGAAAACATAACCACATTCAATGAACCTGCAAGTTAAGTGTTAAAAATATGCTCTGGGACTCTGTACTACTAGTATTAGAACTGAAAAATCTTCCATGCAGCAAAATGCTTAATGCTGTCCATAAATGTGGTTTTGTTCTGGAATGAAATGGTAAATTTGGAAAGTGGGATGGGTGGGAGAGTGACACGGATGTATATTCAATGAAGGCATATTTAATTGACGTGAGCTTAGCAAGTACCCAGTTTTTGCCTAGACACTGTCTACATGACACCTTGTGTTTTAGGACTTAGTAAAAGTAAACAGGGTATATTAAACAACATTGGTTTACAGAACTGAATAATGGTAAATGCATCTGAATTAATGAATATAAGTTCGCTGTTTGGCCCCCTTTGCTTTTAACATAAAATCTGGAGAGCAAGAACTTTGGGATTGAACACATAGAAAGATTCTCTATAATTTCCCTGTTTTGTAGCAGTATCACCTTTTAGCATTCTTTTTAAGATGATTAAACGTAAAAATTAAGTTTGCTTTTCCCAAGTTAATCATATATAGTCACCCAAAACACATGGGTGAATGTGATGAAAGCTGTGCCTTGACTCACCCTATAGTCATGTATAAGACAACTGTCTTCTGGAGAATCATACGCTAAAAAAAAGGGGGGGATAGAGAAAGACATGAAACCTTTTCATCAAACACCTTGCAATTCAATCTTAAAACTACTATGGAAAAGATTTTGTTGTTCCAACAGGACAAAACGTCACAACTTAATGGATGAAGAAAGAAAAGATACAGGTTTGGGGGCATGGAGTAGGATGTACCAAAAAGTTGCAACGGAAAGGCTGACCCGTCGGAACATTCAAAGGAAGAAAAGCCTCAGATTGCCAGAAACATCGAACCCCTCTGTGGATCCTACAATGTAACAAACAACAGTTATAATGAGTCCTAATGAAACTTACCTTCTAGGTGCCACAAAGGTTCGGATATGAGAGACTTCCTTGGCTTCCCACCTCCCCCCATGAACAAAGAGAAATATGCGATGAGAGTCAGTTCCGCAACTGTAAATTTTGGAGACAACTATTGTAGAGGGAATCTCTTATAAAACGGGTAAACTAACTGCTTCTTTAATTGACTACTAGACAGGGGAACTGTGGAAGGGATTACGCTCTTGTTCAGAAACCAAATATAATACTAAAGTCCTAGGGCTAATGCACTCAGGCAAAATATAGAATAACAGGAGCTCTGACATCAGCAATGATTTTATATCCGGTGAATGTTGGCCAGGGGAGCAGGCCCACAAAGGTTAAGGGCCTCCTTGCCTCGAAGTGGGATACCGAACAGGAGGGAGGCAATAAAGCCCTGCTGCCGAAGACCTGATGTTTACATGGGAGGGATGTATTGAGGCCACACATGCAAGTGTAAAGATGGCCTCTGGAAAGCCAGAGAGTGTTTACCAAAGGCCACGAAACCAATAAAGCAAATAGGGGTCCCCCTGAGTCAAGCAGACTTCACCGTCAGCACCAGCGACACCTCACCGGCCTGCCGGAAATACTGTGAGGCAGAGGCAGCCATGTGCCGTAATAATCCCAAATCTAATTGGCCTTTGGCTCTCGGCTCGCCCCTTGGAAGAAATAACCCAGGGCTGATGCCACAAGCTGACAACCTCTACATAGGAATGTTATAAGCCACAGTAGACCCTGTCATATTTAACAGGGGGAAAATTGTAATTCATATCCAAACATGTGTCTATGCTAAAGTTACCTACCATAACTATTAGTGCTGCTTAAAGACCTATATATCGTAATTGCTTGTTCGTCATTAGTAGGATCGAAAGGTTATTCCTGGACAAACTGTCAGCCCATGAAAAGGAAACAGCCAGAATTTGGATCAGAGTCCAAGACAACGCTCCAGAGAGTGGACTGTTTTACCCTCTCATCCACCTGTGCCCCTTTCTAAGCTAGGGAACAACCTGCGGAAGAGGGGCGTGGTAGAATGTAAAGGCTTGCGATTGGGGGGAATGGTGAAACGACAACAATACAGACTGGACACTCACTTTGATCAACTTGATTGAAACAACATCAACTGTCACCCGCCCATCTGGATGGTGGGGCTGAGGGTGTTTGGGCAACACACAGCCTGCAGATAGGTTTTTGCATGAAGGATGCTTGTACTCATGGATTTAACTTTATAGCCTAAAAAGGAAAAACAAAAAACACTGAGAGAAAGATTTGCTAGGACAGGTTATGGCAGAAATGCCCGATCTGGGATGGGTGGTGGGTGGGGTGGGGGGGAGGGAAGGAAAAGGGAAATAAGCATGAACTGAATTGGAAAAAATTTTATGAAATGCACAAGCATCAAATAAAAACTAATTTAAATTAGAAAAAAACTGTGGATTTGTTTGCCTTTATGTAATCTGTATTACATAGAGAAGGGAAAAAGTTGTTGCTGCAACCTATGGTCCACCCTTCTGTACTGGCTGGAGGGAAACAGTTTGCCCCCTTGGACAGGATGCTAGTACGGGGGAGTACGCTGGACAATTAACGGCCTTTTTACCTTTTGGAATACTTCTACTACATTTGAACTATGCAGCTAGCCCAGCTTGGCTGTGAGTTGAAATATTCTGGCTTATGTGTGACCAGCATCCAATATCAAAACTTCACACGGGCAGCAAATTTGTCTAACCATATTGTCTAGATATCTTTTAGGATAATTGAACTGGAGAATTTGACAGCTTGATGACCCAACTTCGTATGGTATTGTCACCGTGAACTCGACTGAGTGGACGCCTCCCTTGCTTAAGGACTGGCCTCCTGGATTACTCACTGACGTCTCACACTTCCAAGATGGGCAGGGGTGGCAGGGTTTGGCTTATTTCTATGTGGAGGGATTAGAATTCATGCTCTGGATTATGTGTAGGCTCCGTGCCCAGCATCCGCGCATAAAGTAGTCATTGCAACAAGCCTTGCAGCTTTGGAAGCAAGCTCCTCCCCAAACAGTTGCGTTCAATTGCTAGAGAAGTAGGATAAGACGGGTAGGACCGGCGCATGTATTACCGACCTAAGAGAGGGAACAGACCGAAAAGCTGTCTGTCCACCACCAGACGGGTAAGGAATACATCTGCAGAGGCAACCTAAGACATGCATTCTCCTCAGCCAATTTTAATAGAGTCTCGACAGGTCATGTCTGCCCCTGAACCAAATACTATGCGGTGGACACAGCCGCTGCGGCCCAGAGACCTTCTCTATTAAAACAGAAAGGGTGAACTGTTGGCAGCCTACCACACAAACAGTGTGTGCCGCACCGCGCCCTAAAGATGGCGCCGACTTCCTGAGTCACTACAAGCCGCTTCCCGCCATTGCCTTTGCATTGGACAAACTGCGCATGACTACTACTCTCTGAGCCCGCGCCTTGGGCATGCTAATGAGGCATCAGGGCACTGCACCAATCCAGAGCATACACGAACCCTCTAGACTGCTATATAAGCAGTTCTTCTGACCCATTTCGGGGTCCTTCTCACAAAAGAGCTGTACACAATAAATATTGCTGCAGAAGAATCCACGGGACATTTTGCCTTCTTAAGAATGTTGGGGTTGGAGAGATGGTGAGAAGCACTGGCTGCTGTTTGACCTGGTTCGATTCCCCCTACCCACATGGTGGCTAACAACCTTCCATAACTCCAGTTCCAGAAAATTTGATGCCTTCTACTGACCTCCATGGGCATGGGATTACAGGGTTGCACTTACATACATACAGGCAATACATTCATACACATCAAGTAAAAATACTAAAATATTTTTTGAAAAAGAATGTCACAGGGCTTGGAAGAATGTTCAGTGATTAGGAGCATTAGCTGCTCTTGCAGAGGACCCAGGTTTGATTCCCAGCACCCACATCGTAGCTGACAACTGTCCATAACTTCAGTTCCAGGGGATCTGATATCTTCTTCTGACTTCAGAGAGCATTGCACAACACAAGTGCACTTATGAGAATGCAGGCAATACATTCATACACATAAATAAAATGAATGCACGCCTTTAATCCTTGCACTTGGGAGGCAGAGGCAGGCAGATCTTTGTGAGTGCAAGGCCAGCCTTGTCTACAGAACGAATTCCAGGACAGCTGGAATTCGAGACACTGTCTCGAAAAGACCAAAAAAAAAGAGTGTTTCAGTTTGAAATTGCATATACCAAGGTTATCAATCAGCCTTAAATAATAAGAAAGTTATCATTTACCACAGTGTGGATGGAACCGGAAGGTAATAGTGAAGTAAACTATTCAGAGAAAGACAAGTACAGAATGATGCTACCCGTAGGAAATACACAAACTTTGATCTTGTAACAACTGATTATGAAAGCCTGGTTACTCTCAGCTTTGGAGAACAGGGAAAAGAGAGAAAGGGAGAATAGCTGGTCTGTGGTTGTCCCAGACCTGTGAGAAAAGGTGGCAGGGATAGATGGGGAAATGTGATATTTTGGTTAGTTTTTGTCAACTTAACACAAATTAGAAGTGTCTGGGAAATGCAAACTTCAGTTAAGGAATTCGTCCATTGGAATGACCTGTGGGCATGTCTGTGGAACAGTTTCTGAGTGCTAACTGGTGTCAGAGGGCGCAGCCCACAGTGGGTGGTGCCACTCCTAGGCAGGTGGGCCTGGGCTGTGTAAAGGAGGTAGGTGAGTCAGTCAGTGTAACTCCGTGGTCCCTGCTTCAGTTTCTGCCTCCAAGTTCCTGCCTGAGCTCCTGTTTTGGCTTCCTTCAACAGTTTGTAATCAGTAAGGTTAAAAAACTCCTTCTACCTTAAGTTCATTTTAGACAGTGTTTTGTCACACCAATAAAAAGAAAATTAAGACAGATGATCAGTAGTTACCACAGGCTTAAGATACTAGAATGGAGAGACAAAGAAAGTTTATCAATGAGTATAAAATACACTCTGTAAGTCTCATCTTTCTGCTGCAGTTTGGTGAAGACAGGTGATATTACTTTTCTATATGATTCAAAAAATTCTCTACAAAGATTTTGAAGCTTCCAAGGACAAAGAAAGGATACGCACTTGAGGAGCTGGATACATGTACCTGGCTTGAATTTTGCCCTATGTCTCTAAGTGTCACATGACATGACATACATATGGCAATTTGGGGGCCTTTTTGAGACAGGGTGTCTATGTAGCCCCAGCTAACCTGGAACTCACTATGGAGACTAGGATGGCCTTGAACTCACAGAGACCTGCCTGCCTCTAGTTCCTGGGTGCTAGGGTTAAAGGTATGCACCACCACACCTAGTTAGCAATTGGTCTGTTCCAATAGAAAGAAAAAAGGAAAAGTATGGAGTGTATGACAGAAGACCCTATTTTTCCAATCCACAACAGTTTTCTCTCAACACAGAGTTCCAGTTGTGATATCATCTTTAACAAATATCAAAGATAATCAGCTTAGAATCAGAAATTGCTGAGGCAATGGTTCTGAGGCCTTCAATAAATCACAAAACAGAGCACAGGGAAAAGCAGAGATTCTCACCATGTCCAGGGTGCAAATGAGGCCAGGAGGGAATGAAGGGTCACTCAGTCCATTCTGAGGGCCACATGTTCCACTGTGCACCACTGCATGAAGGTTCCTGTACATTTGAAGACTGCATGAGCCAGGGACCAAGGCTGGAGTAGGGGGACTGCTACTACCAATACTTTTGGCCAATCATGAACTGGGCCCCCATGAACTTACTGGGTGTTGATAGGGCCGTGTTTTGAATTTCTTTGTGTAAATTCCAAGAGATGAATTTCTGGATCATAAGGCTATGTTTGTTCACAGTGTAAGTTACCGAAAGCTGTCTCCTGACATGGTTTGCTGACCTTATATCCCAATCAGCAAGATGGTGAATCCCACTCTGCCAACATTTGGAGTCTATTTGCATATTAATGTTGTTATTTTAGAGCTGCAATTGAGAACACTGTCTTTACCCATTGTGTTGGTTTTGCCCCAGCATCACAGATCAATAGGGCTTATCTCTGTAGGTCTCTTTCTGAGCTTCTAGGCTTTTAACTACTGATCTATATGTCTTTACCAGTACACTTTGTCTTGATAACTATAGGTTAACAACATCTCTTGATGTTCAAAGTGTCAGCTCTCTAAACTTATTCTTTTTTTTCTTTACATTTTGTGGTTTATACCTGACTTTTGTTTTGTCATGAAACTATAAAATCAGTTTTTCCGTATTAATAATGTAACTTGCTGGGACTTGAATTGAGGCTGTAAACAATAGGTTGGTAAAAGTGGAAAGAATTGGCACCAAACATATAAAAAATTTTCCAAGTATGAAGATAAATTTTCTTCATTTTAAAACTATCTTTAATATGTTCCCATAGTTTTGCTCATACAGATCTTGCATATATTTTGTCACCTTGATACAATAAGCATTTATTTCATTTTGGAAGGTGCCAATATAAAGGCACCTCATCTCAAATTTCCACTGCTGCTTCATCATTGCTCAGAAATAAGAAAGTAACTGATTTTCTTGCATTAACTTTCCAACCTGCAGATTTTTGTAATTTTTAAAAATTATTTTACTTTTCAATTTTATTTTTATGTGTATGAGTGTGTTGCCTGCACCCATGTTGTGTGATGCCCCTGGGGGTGAGAAAAGGGCATTGGATCCCATGGAACTGGAGTTATGGACAGTTGTTAGCCACCATATGGATACTGGACATTGAACTTGGGCTCTCTGCAAGAGCATTCAGTGTTCTTAACTGTTCTGCCATTTCTGCAGACCCAGATTTTTCTAATTTTATTGGCTCCAGAGGTTTTTTTTTTTTTTTTGCTGATTTTCTATGTTGAATATGATACCATAATCAAACAAAGAGGACTTCATTTTTTTCTTCTACAATCTGCTACTTCATCATAAGACATTGTATAGACTTTCAACATTTGCAGTACATATCCATCTCACTTTATCTTGTCTTGTTTTCAACACAGTATTTGTGGCTGGGGAATTCATTAAAAAATATGAATGTTCCCGGACTTTGGAAGATTCTGTGTATGTGTATTTGTGGGATCTCACATGTATATTTTTTTTTGGGGGGGGAATCCCATGAAGTTTTCTTTGGTGAAAGCATTCTGATGTAACATTTGGTAGAAAGAGACAGGAAAGGATATTAGCCAGTGAAGGAAGAAGGGGCTGTCATGCTATTTCAGAACTCAGTCTACTGCTGAGCTTTTAGGAGGTCTGGAAGACCAGCATTCCTCCTTCTACAAGGCCAACCACAGCCCATCATCTACTACTAGGCTTCATCTTTAAAGGACCCAGTACCAGAAAACCCTAGAACATTAGAGACCATGATCTGGACCTACAAAGCTTCAGGGATATATTCAAAGCATGTATAAATCATAGCATATTCCCTATAGACTTCTAAGAATAAGGTCTATTTTTTACTAAGGGTTTTATCAACTTAGAGAACTTTGAATGTCTAGAGTTTATGGAGAGTTATTTTATAAATGGACTTTGAATTCATACAATATCTCTCCTACGTATGGCATTATAATCAAGTGATTTTTCTTGTATTATATTTGACTTCTGGAATTATTACTTTTAGTTGTATTCTTTTATAGTATTAGAACAGGAAGTTCACAGGACTGGAGTATCCTGAGCTGGTCTGTCTAGTTGTTCCCAACAGTGACTCCCATACCTGCTGATACTTTATTCTTACTCACATTTCAGTCCTTCAGTTTGAAGAATTCTTCTCAGCACTGATTATACCACAGGTCAGCTGGAGACATACTAACTCTTATTTCTGTGTCTTTATTTCTCCTGGAATTTCAAAGGATAGTTTTGCTGGGCAGCAGTTTTGGGATGTTTCTTCTAAAAAAAAAACATATCTGCTGCTGGGTTTAATGAGTGCTTCATTATGGGTGTTCCTGTCTTGGTGCTTTTAGAATTTTCTCTTTCTACTTACAACTGAGATTGATGGCAAGATATCTTAGGGTAGACTTGAATGTGATAAATCCAGCTATGACCTTAGAGCTTCTAGTACCTGGACATTTCTTCTCTCCAGGTTTGGAAAGTTTTCTGTGTTTATCTCTTTGAATAGGCTTTCTGTATCTGCAGGAATTTCAAGTCCTTTTGAACTCCACCAAAACACAAGCTTGTTCTATCATACCATCTCTATGTGCAAATTAAGAGTTCTTTATCCTTCCCTGTTCATTTTCTGTCTTTCTTCCTTGACTAGAGAATAAACATGCAGCCTGCCTTTGAATTGACTCATTTCCCTGCCTGATCTGTTCTGTTGCTGGGGCCTTGTTTCATCTATATCATTTGGCTCAGTGCACCTCTCGATTCTGGTTTTTCTATTGATATTTTAAAAATTTATATCATTTGTCTGCAAAACTTTTCTGAGAAAGCATTGAATAATCTCTCTATTTTGTTAAAGGAAACCGCATTTTCATCTAAAATCTGGGTTTGGGGGGCTGGTTTGAGGCGATTATTGTGATAGAAAAGATCTCAGAGTATCTAGTCTGCCACAATGCTAAAGACAGAAGAAACAGCTTAGAATTTTGGTGGGTATATTACCCCTGATATATGAGTGCCACCAAATTTGTTCAAAGAAATAGGAACAACAAAGTGGACTAGACAAGTATTAGGTATGATAGACGATGTTTGTCAACATTTATCCTTCCATCTATCAATCATCCTTTAAGGTGTACGAGTGTTTCCTTGAATGTCTATAAGTGTTCCTCCAAACCTAGTGAACAACAGAAGTGGGCGTCAGATCCCCTGGAACTGCAGTTATGGACAGTTGATAGCCATCATGTGAGTGTCGGAATTCAAACCGGGGTCCTCTGCAAGAACAGCCAGGGTTCTTCACATTGAGCCATCTGTTCAGCCCCTTGACTCCTATATTTGGTCAAAGTTCTTAGAGCCTGGTGGAAAAGACAGACTTGAGTGGCTGGCCCAAGTCTTTGAGTCAGAAAATACCAAGAGTTTCGGTACTGAAAGGAGAAAATGATTGTTCCAACTCAAGAAACGGAATAAATTCTCCCGATCTTTGTCGCATGGAGTCCGTCAGTGGCCTGCTGATACTCACCCATAATTCATCCATTCCCTTTTTATATCATCTAGTCCCTCAATGCACTGTGGTTCACCCACAATCCCTTGGTGGATCGCTGATGCTCACTCACAATCTCTAAGTGTATGGCAGGTGCTCATCCACAATTCCTGAATGTACCGCAGGTGCTCACCCACAATCCATTAAGGGACTGCTTCTGCTCACCCACAATGCCTCAGTGGAATGCTTCTCCTCACCCACAAAACGTCAGTGGACCCCTGCTGCTCACCCACAGTCCCTCAGTGGACTGGTGATGCTCACCCACAGGCCCTCAGTGGACTGCTGATGCTCACCCACAGTCCCTCAGTGGACTGCCTCTGCTCACCCACAGTCCCTCAGTGGACTGCCTCTGCTCACCCACAATCCCTCAGTGGACTGCTGATGCTCACCCACAATCCCTCAGCGGACTGCTGATGCTCACCCACAGTCCCTCAGTGGACTGCTGATGCTCACCCACAGTCCCTCAGTGGACTGCCTCTGCTCACCCACAGTCCCTCAGTGGACTGCCTCTGCTCACCCACAGTCCCTCAGTGGACTGCTGATGCTCACCCACAGTCCCTCAGTGGACTGCTGATGCTCACCCACAGTCCCTCAGTGGACTGCCTCTGCTCACCCACAATCCCTCAGTGGACTGCTGATGCTCACCCACAGTCCCTCAGTGGACTGCTGATGCTCACCCACAGTCCCTCAGTGGACTGCCGCTGCTCACCCACAGTCCCTCAGTGGACTGCTGATGCTCACCCACAATCCCTCAGTGGACTGCTGCTGCTCACCCACAGTCCCTCAGTGGACTGCTGATGCTCACCCACAGTCCCTCAGTGGACTGCCTCTGCTCACCCACAGTCCCTCAGTGGACTGCTGATGCTCACCCACAGTCCCTCAGCGGACTGCTGATGCTCACCCACAGTCCCTCAGTGGACTGCTGCTGCTCACCCACAGTCCCTCAGTGGACTGCCTCTGCTCACCCACAATCCCTCAGTGGACTGCTGATGCTCACCCACAGTCCCTCAGTGGACTGCTGATGCTCACCCACAGTCCCTCAGTGGACTGCCCCTGCTCACCCACAGTCCCTCAGTGGACTGCTGATGCTCACCCACAATCCCTCAGTGGACTGCTGCTGCTCACCCACAGTCCCTCAGTGGACTGCTGATGCTCACCCACAGTCCCTCAGTGGACTGCCTCTGCTCACCCACAGTCCCTCAGTGGACTGCCTCTGCTCACCCACAATCCCTCAGTGGACTGCTGATGCTCACCCACAGTCCCTCAGTGGACTGCTGATGCTCACCCACAGTCCCTCAGTGGACTGCTGCTGCTCACCCACAGTCCCTCAGTGGACTGCTGATGCTCACCCACAGTCCCTCAGTGGACTGCTGATGCTCACCCACAGTCCCTCAGTGGACTGCCTCTGCTCACCCACAATCCCTCAGTGGACTGCTGATGCTCACCCACAGTCCCTCAGTGGACTGCTGATGCTCACCCACAGTCCCTCAGTGGACTGCTGATGCTCACCCACAGTCCCTCAGAGGACTGCTGATGCTCACCCACAGTCCCTCAGTGGACTGCCTCTGCTCACCCACAGTCCCTCAGTGGACTGCTGATGCTCACCCACAGTCCCTCAGTGGACTACCTCTGCTCACCCACAGTCCCTCAGTGGACTGCCTCTACTCACCCACAGTCCCTCGGTGGACTGCCTCTGCTCACCCATAATCCCTCAGTGGACTGCTGCTGCTCACCCTTAATGGCAAAGCTCAATCTCCCTTGCTTACTCCACTGAATCAAATGTTAATCTCTTCTCAAAACAAACTGAAAAACACACTCAGACGTCAAGTTTTGATGTTTTACCAGCTGCCTGTTCATCCTTCAGGGCAGTCAGTAATCAAAATATCATCACAACACACTATTTAATCAACTGTGAGTTGTTTGATCCTGAATATTCTATATTAACTTACCATGCTTTATTCGTGAGGTCAGTTGCTAAAATATGTGAGTCAATGTTGTGGTTTACTATTCATGACACTTTACAGAAAGATTCGAAGTTCTTGTCTTTCTTCTGGAATGTTGTCTTTTCTTTCAACAAATGATTAAACAGAATGGGGGATAGGTATTCCCTTCTACAAATGAAAATATTAACTTCAAAATGATATTCTCTCATGTCCAAGTCAAATCACCAACTCTACTTCTTTTTAAAAAACTTTCTTGTTGACACAAAGCAAATTTATTTCTTGTTTTTCCAACTCTAAGTTAATTTAGCTAAATATCTACAGGATAAATTGACTGTGTTCTATGACAACTTCTTTTGTTTTTGCAAATTACAGGCATTCCTATTTAGGAGAGATAAATGTCCTTATTTCAGATTCTCATTTTGTTCATTTCATTAGGAAAATAATTAGTTTAATTTTGAGACTGCAGTTGGGCAGTGAGGCGAACATAGAAATGAATCTATTTACTGTGCCAGTTTCACTCTGCAAAGTCTGCCATTTCTTTCTTTATTACTGGTTGTGTTATTACCTTTTCACCAATTATTAGTTAATACCACACTTAATTTACATTATCTACATAATACTGACTAGTGCCATTAGTGGTATGAAATATCATAATTCATATGAGGGTGTTCATTTATTGCCAGTTAGGCATTAAAAAGTTTGAGTCTTGCAAAACTTTATTTGTACATTTACCGCTGGAAAATTTGGTTGAAAGATGATTAATATAGCTGTAATTGGAGTTGGAGAGATGACTCAGCAGTTAAGAGCACTGGCTGCTCTTGCAGAGGACTGAGGTTCGATTCCCAGAATCCACATGGAAGCTAAGAACTATTTGTAACTGCAGTTCCAGGGAATCCAATGCCCTCTTCTGACCTCTGCAGGCACTGCATGACAGGAGTGGACTTACAATGTACGCATGCACCAATATACTCATCCACGTAAAAAATAAAATTAAGGTGACTTATACAAAAACTAAAAGTAAATTCATGATAGCTTTATGCCAATGTCTAAATATTATTATATTCTTATATCCCCACACTATTGTTAAACTGTTGCTAAATGTGTTTAAATGCATGTTACCTTAGAACTAAAATATAAATAAAAAATCTAGCAAATATATATATGTACAGTACACAAACATTTTCACGTATATCTGTGTGTGATATACAAAACTATACATATGCACACATTTTCAATCATATGTACATAGTCCATTGTTGAATAAAATTAATTTCATAGATAAAGATCACTACCCCTACAAAATTAATCTTACCCTAATGAGGTATGTACCATTAAAAACTATTATTTTGGGGGTATATAAACTATTAACAGTAAGACCTACAGACTCATTTCTTCTTGGACATGCCCACGTTCCAAACCAGTGGCCAGTGGTCTTGGTGTGTTGACCTCGGACACGAAGGCCCAGAAGTGGTGCAGCCCCTGGTGAGCTCTCATCTTCTTCAGTTGCTCCAGGTCTTCACAGAGCTTGTAGTCTAGACCATTTGCCAGAACCCGGCTGTATTTTTCAACCTTTACATCCTTCTGTTGGTTCAAGAACCAGTCTGGGATCTTGTACTGGAGAGGATTTTACATGATGGTGATCACACGCTCCTCCTCATCCTCTGTGAGTACTCCGGCCCTCTTGGTGAGGTCAATGTCAGCTTTTCTCAATACCACATGAGCAGATCTTTGCCCCACACCCTTAATGGCAGTGATGGCAAAGGCTATTTTCCGCTGCCCATAGATGTCGATGTTGAGTACTCACAAAATGTGCTGGAACTTCTCAGGGATCATTACACGGCTGCAGCACAAGCGGCGGCATGTAGACCTCCTGTGGAAGAGCGACTTTTAGCTTTTAATATGAAAAACAATTTACTTTTGGTAAATTATTAGTTTGACTTAAGGGTCATAGAATCATCGCACAGAATAATATAAGTTTATTGATTATAGAAAAACATTTCCAGGAGCTTATTTTTCTAAAAAATAAATGCATTTAATTGTTAATTGCTGACTAGCAATAATATAGGCACTCATGTATAAATCCTTCAGTGGAAATGGATGAACCAGAAATCAACAGATTGAATCAAACTAGGGTCAGCAAACCTTGCAAAATGCCTTTCGACAAACCTAAAGCAAACCATACCCCTTCACTTGATTCTGAACAGGGAGACTGCATGGCCAATTTCACCCAGCACAGCCAGTGTCCCTGACCTCACAGCACACCTGGATCACCAGGGCAGCGAAGGGCAGAACCATCTTGGAATAAGACCTTCTCATTTGCTGAGCACCCCTCTGCAGGGAGATCTGTGATGTTTACAAAGATGTACCCTGTAGCCACTCTCTGAGTAAAGCAAAATGATCTCCATAACACCTGCAAATGTGCAAATGTGTGTGTGTGAGAGAGAGACAGAGAGAGACAGAGACAGACAGACAGACAGACAGACAAAGGGAAGAGACTTGGGGGAGATATTTGATTGTAGATCGTAGATTGCCTCCTGAGTTAGATCCTCCTGCCTCTCTACCTGTGGTTAAAGCCCTGCACTACCACCCCCGGCTTAATAATTTTTCATTTAAATACATGACTGAGTAATAACATCTCTGAGGTTATTATATTAAAATTATTTTATGCATAAAAACGTATTATGTGGCCTGTGCAGAGTGTGCACATGAGTTTGACAGCTGCTTTCCATGTAGTCTCTCCTTTCCTGAGAAAACTCCTCTGGCTAAAGAAGGAACTTTGTCCTCACACTGACAACTAATTGACTGAATTCTCAATTTAAACTAGAGTATTCAAATTCCCATCTCTAATAATTTGGAATTAGTGTTTGGATTCTGAATGAGTGGCTTTGAAATGGTTATTTATTCCAAAATGGAACCTATGTATTTATGCTTTCAGACCACTGTATCTCACTAGGGAAAGGAGAAAATTACTTGACAAAAATCAATATTAAAAGATAAAAGCATTGATATGAGAGGTTATTTCTGAACCCATCAGCGATTTTCAAACCCTGAGTAGCCTTTGCTCCTGGTTTGAGATATCACATTACTGCCAGCCCACTTAGTGGTAGCAGCATCCTCTCAAGATACTATATTAAAACAGGCAGATTCAGCCGGGCGTGGTGGCACATGCCTTTAATCCTACCACTTGGGAGGCAGAAGCAGGCAGATCTCTGTGAGTTCAAGGGTAGCCTGGTCTACAGAGTGAGTTCCAGGACAGCTGGAGCTATAGGGAGACCCTGTCTCACAAAGAACAACCCCCCCCAAAAAAAAACAGGCAGATTCAAAAGGGGTGAGAGCACAAGTATTTTGAGAATTGGACAATATCAAAATTCTACTGTATGAATTTTATGTCTCTCCATTTTTTCTAACAATCAGTTTCACATGATTTTTCATTCCAGGGACATATGTCTTATAATTCAAGTGAATTCCAGGTGTCCAGTCTCCAGCATGTAAGAACAGGCAGAGAACAGGTGGAGTGAGGTAGTTCCAGCTTCCCAGGCCAGAGTTGCATTGCTTCTGCAGGATATTGCACAAGTCCTTTTACCACTTTGTAACATTCTTCGCCTTTTAGAAATAGTGATAATGAATCAGTGTGCTAAATAAATTAAAAGAGATAGAGCTTGCCACACATCTGGGTGCCTCTGGTACTCAGTAGGTGCATAAACTTGATCAGTTCCTCTTCTGGTGCCTGGTTAACAGTAAGTCCATAGAGCTGGTCAGTTCCTTTCACATTCACACCTGTATGTTTAATTTAGAATTGAGCACTAATACACAGTGAGGTTATTAAGTCTTGGGAGTAGACACAGAGGTGACCACATGTTACTCTTCTCTGTCTGATGTTCCATTCCTCACCAAGGACTTTTAGTTTGATCACTAATAATGAAGAACCTTTTTATTTACTCTGGAGTTAGTTTTCACATTCTATCTGTCTAGACTATCCACCATAACACTTATAATGCTGGTCACTGATCCCAACTAAGTATTATATTATTTAAACAATTAATATTCACAGCAACACTCTGAATTAGGATGACTATTCTTGTTCTAATAATGTGGTTGAGACTTAGGTGTTGAAGGGAATGTATCTACCAATAAACTCCATCATCTGTGAGAAAGACAGAACCAAGATTGCAGCTCACTTCTCTGTCCCAAAGTTAACATTATAACCAAACACTTTTATATCTACCTCAGTAGATATAAAATGGTGTTCAAAACTTCCAGTCCTTGATAGACACCCAGGAAAGAAATAGAAAAATTGGGAATTCTAATAACAAGTATTTGAAAAATTTGCAGTTTACAGACCCACACATTTATGTCAAATGATAACTCATAATGTCTAAAATTACCAATTTTCAAAGTTGTACTAAAGTTAGTTATATTTAATTTTGCTGATCTTGCTCATTAACTATTGTTAATTTATTTGACTATTTGATACTGAAAGTTTGTGATAGTAAATATTTGATTGGCAAATATTTATTGAATGGCTCCTTTCTGCCAATTGTTGCCAGATATTGGAAACTTAATTATAAATCTGCATTAAGGATAAACCAGACAATAAAAAACAAGTAAGTCTATAATCTTTTTAAAGAATTACCAGTGATGATTAATAACTCTATCAATGAATCCTATTGGTCTACTTAAAGGTAATTGTTCTAGCTTCTCTTCCATTGCCTTGACAAAACACTCTGACCGACACCAACTAGGGGAGGAAAGGGTTTATTCAGCTTACATCTCCTGGATCACAGTTCATCACTTAGGGAAACCAAGGCAGGAACTCAGGGCAGGAACCTGGAAGCAGGAGCTGAAGCACAGGCCACGGAGGAACACTGCTTACTGGCTTGCTCTCCTGGCCCATGCCCAGCCTTTTTTTTTTTTTTTTTTTTTTTTGAGACAGGGTCTCCCTGTAGCTCTGGCTGTCATGGAACTCACTCTGTAGACCAGGCTGGCCCCAAACTGACAGAGATCCTCTTGCCTCTGCCTCCCAAGTGCTAGGATTAAAGGCATGCGCCACAACGTCCAGCATTTATTTATTTCTGTATGTGTATCAATGTACTGTCTGCATGCAAGTTTGTGCACCCGTGTCATGCAATGCCGCAGAGGTCAGAAGAGGGTGTTGGATTCCCCTGGAACTGGAGTTCTCCTGGAATTGGAGTTTCAGATGCTTCTCGGCCACCATGTGGATGCTGGGGATCGAACCCAGGTCCTCTGTAACAACAGTCGGCGCTCTTAACCGCTAGGCCATCTCTCCAGCCCCCAGCCTACCCTCTTATACAGTACACAACAACCTGCCCAGAGGTGGCAACACCCATAGTAGGCTGGGCCCTCCCACATTGCCCAACAATCAAGACAATACTCCACAGATGAGGCCACAGGCCAGTCCAATGGAGCCAATTCCCCAATTGAGGCTCCCTCAACCCAGGTGTGTCAAGTTGACACTAAAGCTATCCAGCACACTTGACCCCTTGTCAACTTGACACACAAAACACATCACTATTAAACCACCACCTTTCCAGTTTTCATCCCCAAGGTATGATGTTAACATTAATCACAACTTAAGACAGTACAACCTTAAAAGCCCCGCAGTCCTTAAAATGTCCAAACACTTAAAAGTTCACAGTCTGTTAAAAGTCTCTTAACTGTGGTCTGCTGTAAAATCCAAAACAAGTACTATCTTATTTCAAAGGGAAGAATCAGGCACACTCAAACAAAACCTAAGTCCAGCAAAGTAGCTCAAGGCTGGACGCCTGGGATTCACTCACAATCTTCTGGGCTCCAAAGGATTTCAGCAGCTCCCCTTCTCTGACTCTGCCATCTGTGGCACACACAGCTCATCTCGCAGGCCCAGGTTGACTCCATTCCACACCTGCTGCTGCTCTTGGTGGTCATCCCATGGTCCTGGCATCTCCAAAAAGCTGGGTTGCCACTGAAACTGAGGCAGCACCTTCACCAATGGCCTCTTCTGACCTCTCCTGGTGCAAAGCCTCAGCTTCTTTCCATGACCCCTGCAATCCTGGGGTCTCCACTGCAACCAAGATGCACTTCCATCAATGGTCTTTCCTGGCCTCTCACAGTGCCAAGCCTCAGCTTCTCTGCGACCCCCTCAAATTTCAACACCAGAACCATATAGGAGACTCTTACACGTCACCAAGTCCTGCTTCTTGATTAAACAGTCTTGATGATCTCTGCTTCCCTTTGAATCTAGAAACTTCACAAGCCAGGCCTCCATCATCTACAACTCTTTCAGCAAAACTGTTCCAAGTTCCACAGCAATGATCTTTAGGCATTCAATGATTTTTCTAGGCCAAAGTTCCAAATGCTTCCACAATCCTTCCCCAAACACCAAAGTCAGGTCTGTCACAGCAATAGCCCATTCTCTGGTAACAATTTCTATTCCAGTTTCTCTTCCATTGCTGTGACAAAGCACTCTGACTCTGCCGCCAACTTGGGGAGGAAAGGGTTTATTCAGCTCACATCTCCTGGGTCACAGTTCACTACTCAGGAAGCCCAAGGCAGGAACTCAGGGCAGGAACCTAGAAGCAGGAGCTGAAGCACAGGCCATGGAGGAATGCTGCTTACTGTCTTGCTCTCCTGGCCCATTCCCAGCCTGCCCTTTTATATGGTACACAACAACCTGCCCAGAGGTGGCAACACCCATAGTGGGCTGGCCCTCCCACATTGCTCAACAATCAAGACAATACTCCACATGTGGAGTATTGTCTTGATTGTTGATGTGGGAGGGCCAGAGGCCAGTCCAATGGAGCCAATTCCCCAATTGAGGCTCCTTCAACCCAGGTGTGTCAAGTTGACACTAAAGCTATCCAGCACAGTAATGATCAGACAAGTCTCCAACTCTTTGATCCCCTTATATCTGAGCCTAGTTAGTCAATGTTTCCTAACTGATCATGATGAGTGCTGTATTCTCTGTGAACCAGAGAATTTTCTCTTCCATTTTACTTATTTGAGGAATCCAGGTAAATTAAAGTTATTCTGGAGAAAGGTTTTGGGTTACATAGTAAATATGTATATCTATCTACCTGTCATCTAGCAATCTGTCTACCTACCTAACTATCTAACATCTATCTACCTAGCATCATCCATCACCTATCTAGTATCTATCTAGTATTATCAACTGTTTCTTTTTTCATAATTTAATATTTTTGGTAGACATTAAAAAATTCTTCACAACCCATTGGTCCTTTGCTCTAATGACTAATGGATAAAAAGTCCTCAGTGATATTACTTTGTAAGAAGAGTGTATTTTAAAACTCTGTTTTAAAAATCATGTCATTAGAATGAATTGCCTTCCTATAATTGCTAGATTTTTTAGGTCCGCCCTTTGCCCTTTACACCCTCCATATCTCCCCACAAGATTTCAAATATTCCATCATATATGTTAAGTCCTATCTGTCCAAGTGTGTCTAACTAGCTGCCCTTCAGGGAAAGTTCATCCACTAGAGTCTAGACAGCATGTCTAGAGTCATTCCCCTCACCCCACTGTAATCATTTGCCAACAGCTAGGGTTGGGACCTGCTAACTATTTTACCTGCTCCAAGCTGGGGTTTTATCTGATTGACAAGACACATCAACTATTCCTTTTATAATTATATCTATCATCTCTCTATTTATCTACCTACATACTATCTATTACCTATTTATCTTCTATCATCTAGATATCTACCATCTATCGCTATATCTATGTCCTCTGTCTTATAGCTCTACATCTATCATCGATCCACCACCTACTCATCCGTCTATCAACTATCTGTCAAACACAATCTTCTAGGATATATTCTTTCTCATTTCCTTGATCTTCCTCACCCCACTATCATCTGTATTACTTTGGCTTTTGCTGTGTATTCTCTCCTGTTCCTATCACATGGATCTGTATTCAAAATTCTATGCCTTCAAGTATGTTAAATATTCAAAGAAGGAAAGCATAGCCAATAGCTTAAGGTTCCCATTTATGACCCGAATGAACAAACTCAGATATTTGTATTGCAAACTGTTTTAGGGTGTGGGATTATCTCTGTTTGTATTGTTGTTTTGTTGTTTTGTTTTGTTTTGTTGTTTTTTATACTTATTTCTTGATTCTGAATGAAAAGAGTCTCAAATGCCTACACAATGGTTGAATTTAAATCCCATAGTCACTCCCATCTCAGAGTCTGGTGGTTGTGATAAGCAATTACAATCCTGATTGTTATGTGGTGAACAAAGAACTAGACCAACCAGATGACTAACCTGTCCTGTGGCTTCATTAAGCTGTTGACCAACTACAATTCATCAGGTCCAAGATTAGTGAGATATTGTTAAAAACTGGGTTTTCAATAACTACCAGCTTATTGAGATAACTTTAATCCCAACAGGTAACACAACATTGGAATAATCACCATTCTTTTTTGATTTTGATTTTAATTTTAAGCACATATTGACCCCATCTTTCATAAAACAAGGCTATCTCAATATTACTTAGCTCTGTGCAACTTACACAACACAGGAATGTACACAGCATATGTATCCTCACAGTGCATGTATCCACACAGTGCATGTTTCTACACAGCACAGGTATGCACACAGCACAGGTATGCACACAGCACAGGCAGGCACAGGGCACAGGTATGCACACTATGCACATGACTTAGGCAGGCCCACAACACAGGCAGGCCCACAGCACAGGTAGGCACATGGCATAGGTAGGCTCCACCACAGAGAGGCACACTTTCAACACAGCAATAACATGGGAATAAGGAAAGGAAAGAAAGATGGAGGATGGCTGAGGAACAGGACAGTGCAGAATGTTTGTGTGTTTCTTGTACAGAACACTACTGCCCTGTTTCTACCACATGAATGTGAGCTATCTAACTCACAGCTCTGACTGATGGGAAACTAGCTTTATTCTTGGGTCCATCTCCTTGATAGATATTTTTGTTTAATCACTGATTTTTCTTTCAAAGGAAACACTTAAACCTGTTTGAGCTAAAATTTTGTGGTTTTTTTTCTATTTTAATTTATTATTGTTATTAAACTATTTCCATACATCATACATCATTTCTCAATCAAATTTAGAGTCACTTCCCTTTCCATGCCCCCCATCCCACTGAATTCCTGCCATACGTGTCTTGCATCTTTTTCCAAGTCTTTCCAGAGTTTTTTCTTTTTTTTTTCCAAAGCAGAGGCTTATTGTTTTGGGGAGAACTTCACTATTTCAGTCTTTTCCCCCCATTCTTTTGTTGTTGTTGTTTTCTCCAACTTGTATTGCACATATATATATAAACAATATATATAAACATATCACCTGAGTTGGAGGATTTCTTTATTTTTTTAGCTAAATGATATCATGTTTTCCCCAAGGAAGTGCTTGAAGGTTCCTCCTTGGCAAGCCCAAACAACCATCTTTCCTGCCCCTGTGCTCCACACTGGGGTCCATCTACCCCATGGTCACCCAAATGAGGTCCAGCAGACAGGCTGTATCATGGAGGCCAGAGCAGGAATATCAAGACAAAATTTTGTTGTTTTCATGGGTGCATGAGTGTGTTTGTTGCCTGCATGTGTATAAGTGCGCCCGTGTCATGCAGTGTCTATGGAGGTCAGAAGACGGTGTTAAATCCTCTGGAAGTGGAATTACAGATGGTTGTTAGCCACATGTGGGTGATGGGAACTGAACATTGGTCTCTGCAAGAGCAACTAGAGTTCCTAACCACTGAGTATCTCTCTGAGGCTTTATGGTGGGGTTTTTGTTTGTTTGTTTGTTTGGTTGGTTGGTTGGTTGGTTTTGCTTTGTTTCCATATACACCATTTAAACATATTTCACAGAATAACTCACACAAATGAAGAATCTCAAGACTCACCACAACCACTTTTCTCTCCTCTGAGACATCATGGTCACCTGACCCAGATATCACTTTGGTCTTTTCTTGGCCAGAGGGCAGTGAAATCAGTGCAAAGTGAGCGTCCTGAGATTTTATGTCACTTCTAACAAGTTATTACCTTGTCCTGCTATGAGTGCTGCCAAGAAACACAGAATTCATGTGTCAGAGACAAAGGACAGTTAATTAATCACAGCAATAACAGAGCCAGAGAATTCACATGCCTACAGCTCCCAGGGCCTCGCTCCCTACCAGGCACCTAGATGGGGCAGATGGTCCCCACACAGCTAAATCCAAGGATAGGGACAGAAACATGCTTTCGTATGAAATGAGTGTATTCCAATGTCGCTCAGAAGACACTGCCATTATTAGGCTGTTTTATGATTTAAAAAAAAAAACTAATTTGGATGGGACAGGATGGAATGGTGACATATCTGTTTTTCATGTCTGTTTTCTTTGAAAAAAAGGTCTACAGAGATAGCTTGGTCGAAAGAAGCCCATAGCTCTGTTCAGAAATCAAGAACACACATTTAGAGGACACAGGATGAAAACCCCCTTCCTCTCTATGAGCTGCCACGTCCCTTCTTTAATCACTTAGAACCACAGGCTCCTGGAACATATAAATACCATGAATTCATATATGCCTCACAGATTTCTACATTGCTTGGTTGAGTCCTGTCTACCCCTCTGCCTCCAAATATTGCCTCATATATTTTGTCATTCAAAATGGAAAGTTCTACCTCAAAGTGTTGCTCTATTATATTAATTATATTTAAACTTCTCTAAATATTTTGGAAAATACAATCATAATAATTGGTCTTCTAAGACTTCTTGAATATTTGAAATTCTAATATATAATTTCCCTAGAATTGTGTTATGTGTTAATTGAAACAATTTTCATAAATATATCATATTTTCATGTTAAGGAAAATCTTGCCTAATTTAATTATGCATTATACTTAATTAGAATAGAATGTAAATACTACATACAATTGTTTACCTAGAAATAAATTTTTTTTCATTTTCTTTTTTCCAGTTGATAATTATCTACAAAATTTTTATTCTAGTGAAATTTAATGTATTCAATTTACTGTGAATTGAAAAACTTGCTGACATTTATTACATTGGCAATGATGTGAACACCTATACCAACCTAGTTCTACAATATTTCTATATCCACCCAACAAAACTTTGCACTTATTAAGCAGTTATTTTCCAGTATCCCATATTCCTGCCACTTATCTCTGTTAATGCCCATCTGTGTCTATAAATTTACCCATTGAGGATATTTCATGTAATTGCATCTTTTTTGTCTGGCTTCTTTCACTTAGCAAAATGCTGTTAAAAGTCCTCCATGCTGCCTCAGTCATCAGTATTTCATTCCCTTATATGGGTGAATAATATTCTTTTATACATATATACTGCAACTTGCTTATCTGTTCATCTGTTGATAGACATTTGGGTTGTTTTTACATTTGGGCTATTGAATTAAATGCTGCTACAAACTTATGCGTAAGTATTTGTTTGGCTACATATCTTCAATTATTTGAAGTATGTACATAGGAATAAGATTTCTAGGCCATGTATTAGCTCTATATTAAACTTGTAAAGAAATTGTGAATTTTTGATAGTAAGATTTACCTTAGCCTATGAATGTGTCAACTTGGGGATTTCTTTAAGATCTATGACCTCTCCATTTGTGTGCATCTGGGTGTGTTTACAATACCACAGATGAGTTTCCTCCCACTGAGTGTGTTTTAGGACCAAGTAGTTAACCATTGATCTCCCCCAAAATAAAAGCGCCCCTATTGCACTGATGTTGTATGCTGTGCTGGCCATTGATGTGGATCTTTGGTATTGAAGCTGATGTTGGAGCACTTATTGGTATTCTCCCTTAGCAGCTTGCATAGTGCTCGCTAAAGCTGTGAGAGCTAACCTTCAGAGGAGGTGGATTCCAGGTCAGATCCAGCTCCATTGCTCAAGATCCGAAGTATGTCCTGTCTTCAACAATAGGGTCTTAACTTCAGGTTCTGAGAGGGAATCAAGGGTGGTGGCAATAGCCTGTGTAATTTTGGGAGCCTCTTGTACTATCCTGGTCAATGACTCAAAGGAAAGTTTCTCCTTTCTGGTACTATTTCTTGTTAGGCAGCCTTCCACTTTGCAAATAGACTCATATGGAGATATTGAATGTGTAGTTTGTCAATAGATTGTTAGACAAATATGATTCTCTCATTTTTTACCTCACCAAGGCATTATTTATTTCTCCTCTCCCCACTTAACTGTCTAGTCCTCCCTCCATGTCTTCTCTATGTCTTATCCATTTAAATCATCCCCATTTCTCCCTTGATACTGCCAGTCTCCAATGGCTCCAATTCTCTTGGGCTCCTTTTTTCCCTTTATCCCCACATGTCCTTCTATAACACTTCCTCTCCCCCCCAATTTGGATATTCAGATTTCATCCAATTCTCTCTTAGTGACCCCTGTCACCAACTAGTCTTCTGTCCCAGATTGCCCCTTTCCCTTCACCATCCTGGTTCCTTTTTATTTACCTGGTTCCTGCAGTTATATTCAGATATATACTCACATATAAGGATTTTGTGCTATGATCCACAAATGAGGTACAACATATGCCATTTGTTTTTCTGAGTCTGTGTTACTTCACTTAGCATAACAGCTTCTAGTTCCATCCACTTACCTGCAAATTTCAAGATGTTGTCTTTCTTTACTACTGTGTAGAACTCCATTGTGTAAATGTACCAAATCTTCATTATCCACGCATCATCTGAGGGATACCTAGGTTGCTTCCAGCTCTTCACTATTGCAAAAAGAGCTGCAATAAATATGGATGTGCAAGTACCTACCTCTGCAATAGGATGAATCTTTTGGGTATACACCCAGGAGTGGTATGACTTTGTCAAATGGTAAGTTCATTTTACTCTTTTAAGAGTTTTCCACGCTGCTATTCATATGAACTCTCATCTCTCTAGTCCTGAGAAGTAGAGTATTATATCTACACATGTAGAAGAATTTTATATCATATTTATTTATAATTACAACCCTAATCACTCCAAGTTCCTATTATTAATGCTGAATAAATGTAATCTGTACAGTATTCATGAAAAAAAAAACAAACACAAACCAGTAATGAAAAAGGTCCCAATGTAAAAGCAGAATACACATTAATTTGCATTTCAATAATAATCAGAGCATAAGGTTAAATATGAAACTATTTATTTATATTACTTTAAAACAAGTTAAATTTACTTATGGCAAAAATAACAGAATATATATATATATATATATATATATAATATCTTCTTGATGCATTTGTCTTTGGAAAACCAAGAATAAACAACAACAAAAAATAACAGACATGAAAAGATAAATAAAATCACATTGAACTTAATAAAATAGAAATAAAGAGAAGGATACACTCAGAAGGTATCCAGATCACCAAAGGCTGCTCCCTCGCTGCCAGTGGCACCTCCACCCCTGGCACAAATTGGATGAGAAGCTACGCTCCTCTGCAGGGACCCAGATCATCAGAGGCCACTCCCCAGATGCCAGCATGCATGCCAAGTCAGTCTCCAGCCTCAGTGGTGTGGGCATACTGGTGGGAACAGTGGTAGTGTCTCTGGAGCACAAGGTAACAGAAGAAGACATCAAACCTGCCACTCCACAGCCAACACAGAAGAACAGGCCTTCAATGCAACAAAGAAACACTTGAATCTCACATCAGATTACAAACAACAATCAAATCCACATGCCAAAAGCACAATGAAGAATCAATAACATAGGAAAAGCAAATAATAAATCCCCATGAAACTCTATCAGTCCTTTAGTAGTCTCCAACAATGTGATCTCCCTGGAGGTAACCCAGGACACAGATCTTAAAGGAACAATCATAGACATACTCAAAGAAATCAAGGACTACAAAGAACAAATGAAAGAACTAAATGGAGAGAACAACCAACTCCAGAAGGAAATGGAAATGCTGAAAAAAATCACAGGCTGAAATGAAAGAGGAAACTGAACAATGAACCAAAGAACTAGAAGGAGAGAATGGCAAACTCCAGAAAGAAATGGAAATACTAAAGGAATCTAAGGCTGAAATGAAAAAGGAAACTGAACAATCATCTAATTAAGAGGAAAGGATAGGAGAAAGCCTCATTAACAGAATGGATGAAGCATAAAATAGCATATCAAGACTAGAAGATAACATGGAAGAACTAGAGAGTTCAAGCAAAGACTATGAAAAATTAAACACACACACACACACACACACACACACACGAGTACAATAAACAGGAAATGTGGGACACCATGAAGAGAATAAACCTCCTCATCATAGGTATAGAGGAAGAAGAATCCCAGGATAATGGTATGCACCAGATCTTCAAAAGAATTATAGAAGAAAATTTCCCCAAATTGAAAAAAAAATAGCCATACAAATACAAGAAGCACATAGAACACCAAATAGACAAGATCAGAAAAGATATTCCCCATGCCATATCATAATCAAAATGCTAGATGCTCAAAACCAAGACAGAATACTGAAAGCTACAAGAGAAAAACAAGTTACATATAAAGGGAAACCCATCAGAATTACAGCTGATTTTTCAATGCAAACTATGAAAGCCAGAAGATCTTGGACCAAAGTATTCCCAGTACTAAATGAGTATGGATGACAACCCAGGTTACTCTACCCAGAAAAAATTTCAATTATACTCGAAAGAGAAAGAAAAATCTTCCATAACATAAACAAGATGAAAGAATACATGTCTAGAAAACCAATCCACCAGAAAATACTCAAAGCAATTCAGAGGACAGAGGAAAAGAACAGCTATCCCCAAGTGGCAAGACAGAGTAATTCATGATGTTATAAACCCAGAAATACAAATATAGACCAAAAATGCAAACAGGAAATAAACTGAAGGGAAGCAATATACATCTCTCAATATTAACCTTAAATATTAATTGTCTGAGACACAGACTGAGAGACTGGATTAAGAAACTTAATCCATCTTTTTGTTTTCTACAAGAAACCCATCTCAGCTTCAAGGACTAGCATCATCTTAAGGTGAAAGGATGGAAAAAAATATTCCAATCAAATGGTACCGAAAAGCAAGCAGGAATTGCTAGTTTAATATCAGACAAAATAGACTTCAAAGTAAAACTAATTAGAAGAGAAGTTGGTCACTACATCCTTATCAAAGGATCAATCAATCATGAAGATTTCACAGTCATATATATATATATATATATATATATATATATATATATATATATATATATATATATATATATATATATATATATATATATATATATATATATATATATATATATATATATATATATATATATATATATATATATATATATATATATATATATGCACCAAACTGTGGTGCATGGACCTTCATAAGCACAATCCTGCAGGACTTCAACGCACAGATTAATCCCAGCACACTAATAGTGGGAGACTTCAATACAGCATTGAGCCCATTGGACAAGTCAACTGGACAAAGAATAAATAGACATCTGAACTGAACAACACAATACATCAAATGGACCTAACCGACATCTAAATATAACACCTGATGCTACTCATCAACTTGCTATGGAATGTAGGAATGTAAAGTAATATTATTTTTCCTTACCTGAATGCAACTCTACTATAAAATATGAGTCCCTGAACATGTTTTAGGATTGACCAATAGTTTCAGACGTAATAGCTTTCATATATGTGTGCCATGTATGTAGGCATATTTTGGAGCAATACACAGTGGAAACAACAACAACAACAAAGACTAGGTCAAGAAAGTGCCTGAAACAGTAAACTTCTGCCCAAAACAGTGACCTTCCCCCCCAAAATCAAAAATGACTGACAGAAAGATTAAAGACAGGCATGGTAGGATGCATGAGCTCTGAAGGAACAAAGAATTGGGAATGGGCTAAATTTGATTTTAAAATCTTGTATGAAATACACAAAACTTCAGTAAAAACCTTTCTCAATGAGAAATAAAATCTTTATTTGCATTTAAAAAAAAGAAAAAGATACAAAGGAAACAATGAAATGCACAGTTTGGTTTTTGAAAAGATTAACAAGATTGACAAATTCTCAGCCAAATTACCCAAAATAAGAGAGAGAAGACAGCATTTAATAAACCTAGAGATGTAAAGGGAAATCTTTGCAATAGATCCTGAGGAAATTCAGAAAACTATGAGGGCATAATTTTAATATCTATATTCCACTAAATTGGAAATGGATAGGTTTATAGATATTAATGACTACCAGAATTAAATCAAAATGACATAACCTAAAAATAGACCCAAAACAACCATAAATACAGATGTAGTATAAAATTCCCCCACAGAAAAGAATCGAGGACCAAATGAACTCAAATGAACTCAGTGTTGAATTTTATCAAATAACAATACACCTCAAATGATTCCATGAAACAGGAAAGGAAGAAACATTTGTAAATTATTTCTAGAATGCTGGGATTACTCTGATACCAAAACCAGATTAATCTTCACTATATATATATATATATATATATATATATATATATATATATCCACTCACAGAAAGAAATAGACACGATCTCTATCAAAAANCTCCTCTGAAGAACACAGATGCAATAATTCTCAATAAAATACAAATCAAATGCAGGAAAACATAAAAAAATATAATCACTGAGATCAAATGAGATTCATTGCAGAGATGTTGGGATGCTTCAATATATGTAAACCAAAAATATAATTGGCCACATAAGCAGACTCAAGGACAGAAACGACATGATCATTTTTCTAGATGCAGAAAAAGCATCTAAGAGCCATTCATGATAAAAAGCCATTGGGAATCTAGTTATACAGGGGACAAAACAGAATAAGCTGGAAGAAAAGTTTTCCAACTATATGTATACAATACATGAATTACTTAATTATGAATAATAGAAACATTGCTAAACACTCACTAACAAATGTTCTCAACAGCATCCGAATTTGAAGAGCAGCAGATGGCAGGTGAGCTCATGGAGGATCCAAGTTTGGAGGAATTAGGAACTTTTAGAAAAGATGTAAAAATCAGTGTATATGCATGAAGATGACAAGATCCTAAAAGAAAATTAACCAAATGCAGAGATGTAGAGACAACACTGGCATTCAAGGCAAGGTCCCAAAGACAACCCAAACCTACTCTTAGACAAGTTCTAGATATTTACTCTAATAAAACACAGTCTAATGCCATTATCAAAACCTGTACATGAGTACACTGTGACAGCTTTAATTAAAGATACGTCAGAGGCAACAATGATGCCCTTTAACAGGTGAATGGATAAATGTTGGTTTATTCATATAATGAAATGTCAATCAACTACACAAGAAATGTGGCATCTTTGATTCAAAGGGAAAGAGGAAAAAGGAGATGGAAGAGGGAGTGAAGAGCATTTTTAAAGACTATATGATCCAGTTTCAACCATGTTATATTCTAGAGGAAGCAAACTAGACAGAAACAGATAGGAAACAGGTAGTGGAGCAGGCGAGAATCAAAGGAGGTTTAAGGCAAATGATTCAGCATAATCTGCAATGATCAATGCATAGTGCATGGCATCATGTATTGTTCCAATCAGAACCTCAGAGTACAGAAGTTAGCTTAAGTTGCCAACTATTAAAGTCTCCTGTAGGAGGACAAAGGATCCTAGCTATGACAGCAGATGGCATTGCAAACATGTGCCCTTTAAAATACATAACAGAACACACTTGAAAAGTGAAAAAGAAATAAAATGCTTGATTGTAAAATGATAAATGTATTTCAGAATAGTGATAAACAAATGAACTAAAGAACAGAATGCCAGACATGAGAAAGCCTTTCAAGGAGGAAGTAGAATTCTGAAAAGGAGCCCGGCAGATTTCATGTGGGAATGGGAAGATACTCTGTCAACAAAATCTCAGGTGAAAGGGTCAACATGCAAGATCAACCACAATAAAGACTGGCAAGACTCACAGGCAGGGTTGATGATTTATCTCATTCAAATATCAATAAAGAAAGAAATAAGAAATTTTGATAAAATATACAAGATCTGTAGGAAACGATTAAAGACCAAATGAACTGGGTGTTGTGGCATAAGCATGTAATCTCAGCACTGGGGAGGTAGGGGCAGGTGGATCTCTGTGATTTCAAGGCCAACCTGGTCAACTTAGCAAGCTCAGACCAGCTACAACTAAAGGGAGACCCAGTCTCAAAAAGACCATAAAAATTTTTTTTTAACCTACAGAGTTTTCCAGGTGTGGTGGAGCACACCTTTAAATCTAGCACTCAGGAAGCAGAAGCAGATGGATCTCTGTGATTTCTAGGCCAGCCTGGTCTGCAGAGTGAGTTCTAGGACAGCTGGGGCTACAGGGAGACCCTGTCTCAGAAATACCATACTAGTCACTTTTCTGTTGTTGTGATAAAACCACCATGACCAAGGGAACTTATAAAAGGAAGAGCTTATATGAGTTTATGATTGATGGTTCCAGGGAATTAGAGTCCATTGTGGCAGGAGCCATGGTGGCCTGGGCTGGAGCAGAAAGCCAAGGTTCACATCTCTCAATGAGCACAGGAAGTCAAGAGAGAGCTTTTGGAGACTAGCAAGGCTTTGTGAACACACTAAGCCCACCCCCAATGACGTACTTCCCCCAGCATGGCCACACCTTCAAAGATCTCCCAGAACAGTGCCAAGAAATGGGGACAAAATGTCTGAATAATTAAAGCCTATGGGGGACACTCTCATTTAAACCACCACATTCCACTCCCTGGCCCCCATAGGCTCATGACCATATAAAATGCAAAGTGCATTTAGTCCAACCTTAAAAGTCCCCATAGTCTTTACCAGTCTCAATTCCATTCAAAAGTATACAGTTAAATGCTTTATGAGAACGGAAGGTCCAAACCAGGTAAAACAATAGAACAAAGAGCCCAGAGCAGGTGAATACATATAATAAGAAACTGATTGATCTGTAACCAAGACCCCATCAATCAGAGGAGGAGTCACCATGACCATAATGGAAATCCCCTAACTGGGAATAAAAGCTAAGGGAAATTGGGTCTCAAGGCTGCTGCCCTCGAGTCCCATGGGAATGTGCTCGGCCAACACATCATCTGCTTTATCTATTCTGTCTGAATTGTTGGTTGTTGTGGCTTCTTTTCTGCTTGCTTGTAACTAACCCTTGATTAAATTTATATCTACAACTGTTTGTGCCCCCCTCCCCGGCATCTTTCTTACGTTAGTGTGGCAGATTGAGCCTAACATTATTGGAGGTTCCACCGAGATTCCACCACCTCTGCCCCAGGGGGCTTCTCCCACTTCGTGGGATGCTGGCCAGCCTTGGAGAACAAAGTGCTTTAAAAGGTACTGAGCTTAAGCTAGTTTTGGTCTTAGGTTTTAGTGGCACCAGGATTGTTGCCCTAGAGAAAGGTCGGACGCAACTAGTTCCACTGGGCATGAGAGAAGGAGGATGCTCTGACTCTCCAGAGATTAATCAGAAATTCGTCTTTAACCAGACCTAGGAACAGCTTGGTATTCAGTTTGGGGGCATGGGCAGTGGGCCCAGCCCTTCGATTCTGGTCACAGTTCTGGTTACAGCAGACAGCCCCTGCCATCTGAATATCTTCTGTGCTTTCTGTATCCTTACCGTGTTCATGTGATTTGTGGACTTTGTGCTTTTCTCCTCACTACTGGCCTGTTTCCATTCTTCTGTATCTCGAATCTAACATGGGACAATCTACCCCTTCATATCCCCAAACGACTCCCCTTCTTTGATGCTTAATCACTTTAAGGGATTCAAAAAGGTCACCGAAGGGATGGGAACCATCACTGCTGGGAAACTACGCATATTTTTTGAATTAGAATGGCCTGCTTTTAAGGTCAGATGGCCTTCAGAAGGCTCTTTTGACAAACCTACAATGGAATTGGTATTTGCTGTGATTTGGGGGTAACCAGGCCAATCAGACCAGGAGGCATACATTTATGCATGGCAGTCTCTGGTTAGTCAGCCTCCAGACTGGTTGAAGCCTCACCTTCCCCCACTTTCTAAGAAACATATTCTCCTTGCCCAGACAAAGACAGGATTAAAGAAGCAAGAATTCCTCCTGGCCATCCTCCCTCCTAGCCAGGAGGAAGGCCTCCCACCTCCATACAATCTTATGGCTCCTGACCCTGATCTGACCAGGAATTCGCAGGCTCCCCCTGCACCCGACTCCACAGGGGAAGCCCCAGTTGCAGCAGACAATCCCCTGCCAGTACTCTCTCCCCTCCACACTAGGTCAGGAAAAGAGATTACGCCAGAGATATTTCCCCTTCAAGTTGTTGCCCCTCCGTTACCAGGGCAGGAACAGCCTTTTTTAATGTACACCCCCTTTACTTCTGGTTTATATAATTGGAAAAGACAGACCCCTCCTTCTCTGAGAAAACCCAGGCCCTGATAGAGCTCTTGGATTCAATCTTTTCCACACACCAAACCACCTGGGAGGATATTCAGCAACTTTTACAGGTCCTATTCACTACTGAGGAAAGGGAAAGAATCTTGCACCTGGCCAGGAAGGCAATACCTGGAGAAGATGGCCAACCCAGTGGAGATCCCAATACTACCACCCCTGCTTTCCCCATGACCAGACCACAGTGGGATCCTAACTTGGCAGCAGATAGGGAGTTGCTCCGGGTCTACTGCCAGATTCTTATGGGGGGTCTCCAAGCTGCAGCTAGATGGCCCACAAATTTGTCTAAGGTAGTGCAGGTCCAGCAGGAAGCAAATGAATCTCCTGCCATTTACCTAGAAAGGCTGTTGGATGCATACCACACTTACACTCCAATAGACCCTATGGTTCCTGAAAATCAGAGAGCTATAAATGTAGCTTTTGTAAGTCATGCAGCACCAGATATCAGAAAAATGATCCAAAAGATTGAAGGATTTGAGGGGAAAAATTTGTCAGAGCTCATGGAAATAGCTATGAGAACATTCAACAATTGAGACTCTCCTGATGAA
Source organism: Rhizomys pruinosus (assembly GCA_009823505.1). Lineage (NCBI taxonomy): Eukaryota > Metazoa > Chordata > Mammalia > Rodentia > Spalacidae > Rhizomys > Rhizomys pruinosus. The sequence continues at coordinate 4,310,158 of VZQC01013012.1, read as the reverse complement.
AGACAAACCAGATGCCTAGCCAAAATCCTACTTGCAACCACTGAGAAACCACGAGGGAGCTTAAGGATGTGGAGAGGCATGGTTGATGCTCATCCAGGAGTGAGACAGGTGTGGAACCCAGGCAATGGAAAGAAAACACCTCCCTGTCCCACACAGCCAAGGCTGGGACGAGACCAATGTGCTTATTGCAAGCAAAAAGGGCACTGGAAAAATGAATGTCCATGGAGGTCTAATGACAAGGGAGAGTTGGAGATACTAGGTCTCCAAGAAGATTAGGGGGGACAGGGCTCTCTACTCCCCCCAGAGCCCAGGCTAACATTGAAAGTAGGGGGGAGGCCCATCAGTTTTATGGTTGACAGTGGCACAAGTCACTGTGTCCTTACACGACCAATGGGAGCTACTACAGGCTCAGAAACCTTGATACAAGGGGCTACAGGCATCAAGTAATATCCCTGGAACACCGAAAGAACTGTGGACCTAGGAAATCAGACTGTTGCACATTCTTTTCTTGTGATGCCCGACTGCCCATATCCACTTCTGGGCCAAGACTTGTTATCAAAAATGAAAGCTAACATTCACTTTTCAGAAGGCAAGACCTCTGTAAAATGGCCAGGAGGGCCTGTGGTCTGTGTGTTGACCCTGGATGATGAATTCTGCCTTTACAAGGAGCCCCGAACTCCTCCCCCAGGGCAATTGGTTGAACGGCTCCAACAACTTGTGCCTACTGTGTGGGCTGAGACCAATCCTCCAGGTCTGGCCAGTCATTTACCCCTGTCATTGTAGAACTTAAGCCTTCAGCACAACCTGGCAGAGTTAAACAATACCCTATGTCCCTGGAGGCTTGACTTGGAATCCAGAAACATATTGACAGGCTCAGAGAGGCCGGAATATTAATACCCTGTCAATCACCATGGAACACACCACTACTTCCTGTCAAGAAAGCTGGAGGTCAAGATTATCGACCAGTCCAGGACCTAAGAGAGGTAAATAAAAGGGTGCAAGATATTCACCATACTGTGCCTAATCCTTATACCTTGCTCAGTTCTTTGCCAGCCCAACAACAGGTGTATACCATGCTGGACCTAAAGGATGCATTCTTTTTTTTTTTTTTTTTTTTTTGGTCTTTTTGAGACAGGGGACAGGGTCTCCCTGTAGCCCCAGCTGTCCTGGAACTCACTCTGTAGACCAGGATGGCCTTGAACTCACAAAGATCCACCTGCCTCTGCCTCCCAAGTGCTAGGATTAAAGGCATGCACCACCATGCCTGGCTTTAGCATTCCTCTGAGTACCATCAGCCAACCCCTCTTCGCCTTCGAATGGCAAGATCCAGATAAAGGATTTAGTGGACAATTGACCTGGACCAGGCTTCCTCAAGGATTTAAGAACTCTCCCACCATCTTTGATGAGGCTCTCCACCGGGATCTCCATGAGTACAGGCTGACTACCCCTGAAGTGTCTTTGTTACAATATGTGGATGATTTGCTGTTAGCTGCAGAGGAAACGAAGCCTGCTGGAGAGGCACTATAAAACTGTTAAAGCTATTGTCTGGACTGGGATATCATGTGTCAGCCAAGAAAGCCCAGGTCTGTGAAACAGAGGTCCAATATTTGGGCTACATACTAAAAGGGGGGTGACGTGCTCTCTCCCAAACCTGCAAACAGACTATTCTAAATATTCCCACCCCAACTACTCGGTGTGAAGTCAAGGAATTTTTAGGCTCAGCTGGGTTTTGCAGACTCTGGATTCCAGGATTCGTGGAGAAGGCTAAGCCCTTGTATGAGGCCACAAGGGGGCTGGAAGGAAACTTCAACTGGACAAAAGATCAAGAAGCAGCCTTCAAAGACATCAAGAGGGCATTTCTGGAGGCCCTGGCCTTGGCACTAACGGACTTTGGTAAGCCATTTCAGCTATATGTGGGCGAGGTAAATGGAGTGGCTAAAGGAGTCCTGACCCAGATGCTGGGGCCCTGGCAGAGACCAGTAGCCTACCTCTCCAAGAAATTAAACCCAGTGGCCTCTGGATGGCCTACGTGTTTAAAGATCATAGCAGCAGCAGCCCTATTGACTAAGGATGCAGACAAGTTGACTTTGGGCCAGCCCCTGACCATTACCACCCCACAGGCCATTGAGGGGGTTTTGAAGAGCCCCCCAGACAGATGGATATCCAACGCTTGACTGACTCACTATCAGTCTCTACTGTTGGGCCAACCGAGGGTAAGATTTGCCCCAAGTGCAGCCCTTAACCCAGTTTCCCTGTTGCCAACACCGGACCTGGCCCACAAGCTCATGACTGGTCAGAGATACTGAGCCATCTCCAAGGACTGAGGCAGGAACTCACTGACATCCCTCTACCGAATCCAGACATTATTATGTATACAGATGGGAGCAACTTCATGCAAAATGGCATCAGGTACGTGGGGGCAGCAGTAGTGGATGGGACTAGGACATTGTGGACAAGGGCATTGCCCCCAGGCACTTCAGCACAAAGGGCTGAACTTATCGCACTCACTGAAGCCCTTCGACTGGGGGAAGGAAAGGCAGCTAACATCTACACTGACAGCTGCTATGCCTTTGCCACAGCCCATGTGCATGGGACTCCTCACAGCTGAGGGAAAGACTATTAAAAATAAACAAGAAATATTGGACTTATTGGCAGCCATCTGGTTGCCAACCAAAGTAGCTATAATCCACTGCCCAGGACATCAAAAAAGACATTCCCCAGAGGCTGTTGGGAATAGGATGGCAGAACAAGAAGCTAGGAAAGTAGCCTTGCACATGCCTATGGTAGCTACCTTGTCTATGCCTTCCCCAGTCCTCCCTGAAAAACCTGTTTACAGTAAGGAGGATCAAACCTATATCCTCAAATTGCCAAATACCTCCAGTAAAAAAGGAAGGACTTTTACCTCGGATGGATTGTCTGTGTTGCCCACTGCTTTAGGTCGAACTCTGGTAAAGCAACTACATGAAGGAACTCATCTGGGAATTAAAAAGCTCAAGGCCTTGCTAGTTCCTAGGTATCATATCCCCCACCTTCATCAGTTAGTCCAAGATGTTGTGATTAGGTGCCAAGCCTGTCAGGCCACAAATGCCACCAGCCAATTAACGACATCCCCAGGAAAAAGAGAAAGAGGAACATCTCCCAGTGTCTATTGGGAAACGGACTTTACAGAAATTAAACCTGGAAAGTTTGGATATAGGTATTTACTGGTTTTTGTAGATACGTTTTCAGGATGGACGGAAGCATTTCCCACCAAGAAGGAAACTACCCTTGTAGTAGCCAAGAAGTTATTGGATGAAATCATCCCAAGGTATGGCCTTCCTACTGTTATTGGGTCAGACAGTGGGCCTGCATTTATATCCCAGGTAATTCAAGGTTTAGCCAAGATATTGGGGACCAATTGGAAATTACATAGTGCTTATCATCCCCAAAGCTCAGGACAGGTAGAGAGGATGAATCAGACCCTTAAGGAGACTCTGACTAAATTAACCTGGGAAACTGGCAGAGACTGGGTGGCACCCCTTCCCTTTGCCCTTCTTTTTTTAATTTTATTTATTTCTGTATGTGTATGAATGTACTGCCTGAATGCAGGTTTGTACAACTGTGTTGTGCAATGCTGCAGAAGTCAGAAGAGGGTGTTGGATTCCTGCGGAACTGGAGATCTCCTGGAATTGGAGCTTTGGATGGTTCTCAGCTGCCATGTGGGTGCTGGGGATCGAATCTGGGTCCTCTGTAAGAGCGGTCAGTGCTCTTAACCACTAGGCCATCTCTTCAGCCCCCCTTTGCCCTTCTAAGGGCAAGAGACACCCCCTATTTACAGGGTTTGACCCCATATGAGATTGTGTTTGGAAAACCCCCTCCTCTCTGCCCCAGACTTAAGGCTGATCTCTTAGCAGAGGTCACTAACCAAGATGTCTTGAAGTCCTTACAGGCCCTTCAGAGGGATCAAGACCACCTGTTCCCACTGATCCGGCACATCCACACCCTGTCTCCAGTGGACCCTCATCCCTTTAAGCCAGGAGACCCTATCTGGGTAAGAAGACATCATAAAGAAACCCTAGAGCCCTGGTGGAAGGGACCGTTCACTGTGATCCTCACCACACCTATTGCTGTGAAGGTGGATGGACTTAAGCCGTGGATACATCATTCACACCTCAAATTAGCAGCCAGCGAACAGGAGACAACTACACAGTGGAGAGTCAAAAGGGACAACAAAAACCCACTAAAAATAAGACTCAGCAGGGTCTGAAGGGTGGGTTTGTTTGGACTTATGTTTGTGTTATCTTCCTTGTCTTAAATGGGATTGGAAATGGGTATCAAGGGAAAAATCCACATGCCCCTCTGAACTTGACCTGGGTTGTTAAGGATATAAGCACTGAGCAATTTCTGCACTCAACTTCCAAGGTGGCACCCCTTAATACGTGGTGGCCTGAACTTATGTTTTCCTTTTGTGACCTAACTGCGATAATCACAAGCCCTGGTGATTTTACTTGTTTTTATGCCTGTCTCCAAGACAAACACGGGTGTGGTAATGCTGAAGATTATTTCTGCCACTCCTGGGGATGTGAAACTACTGGATTTACCTGGTGGGAAACAAAAGGAGGGGACTTGATATCAATATCTTTAAATCATCCACTCAGAATGAGTAAACCCAGTTGGGGACTCCCCCCAAAAGTAATAATTAGATTTACTCAACAAGGAAAAAATAATAAGGGCTGGACAGCTGGAAAAATATGGGGTATTAGAGCAAAAGGTAGATATTGGTCAGACCCAGGGACCCTTATAATGGTGTAGCAATTTATACAATCTGTAAGCAAACTTTCAGTAGGGCCTAACCAAGTTCTAAATCCTCCAGCTCCTACAAAGGAAGTGATTAAGGCCCCTATCCCCACTAAGCCCAGAGGCCAACTCCTGCCTGCTGTCACTAAGGAAATTCTTAACACTGGGTCAGATTCATTATGGGACCTTATGTCAGTTAGTAACAACTTGTTAAATGCTTCAGGCCCAAACATCACCCAAAATTGCTGGCTATGCTATGATGTAAGACCCCCCTTATTATGAGGCACTTGGATTTAATGGCACTAACTATACAGTAGAAGATGCACCTAATAAATGCAGGTGGCAGAATAAACTAAATGGACTAACCCTCCAGAATGTACAAGGACAAGGGGCCTGCATAGGGCATGTCCCTAAAAAATATCAAAAAATGTGTGACACTATTATTCCAACACTCAAATTAGATAAATATTATGTGGCCCCACCCCAGTGATGGTGGGCTTGTACTAATGGACTGACTGCTTGCGCCCATGGACACATCCTGAACTAAACAGGCTTTTGCATTTTAGTTCACCTCCTTCCTCGAATATTGTGCCATCAAGAGGAGGATATCTATGAAGTTTATAATCTAAATAAGGAACCAATGATGGGCAGAGCTAAAAGGGAGCCTGTCTCTGCCACCACCCTAGCCCTGCTTATGGGAATAGGAATAGTGGGTACTGGAACTCGTATAGCCTCTCTAGTCGCCCAGAGCTCTCACTATAGTAACCTGAGAGCTGCTATAGACATAGATATAGAGCGGATAGAAACTTCTATAACCCACCTCCAGGAATCACTGATTTCATTATCAGAAGTAGTTCTACAAAATAGGAGGTGGTTAGACTTATTGTTTATGCAACAAGGAGGACTATGTGTTGCCTTAGAAGAATATTGTTTTTATGCAGACCACTCTGGAATTGTAAAAGATTCCATGGCAAAGGTTAAAGTTTAAATCAAAGAAAAAGAGATGGAAACAAAGACAAAGTTGGTTTGAATCCTTCTTTCATAGTTCACCATGGCTCACCTCCCTTATGTCTGCAGTACCAGGGCCCCTGGTCATTCTCTTGCTTTTATTCACCTTTGGGCCATGCATTTTTAACAAATTAGTTTGATTTGTTCAACAAAGAATCAAGGCTGTACAATTGATGGTTCTAAGGGTCCAGTACGACCCCCTCCCAGCAATGGAAACTGAGGAAGGAGACTAAGGATTTGTCTCTATAAACTACTAAAAGGGGGGGAATGTAAAGACCAAGCTGACTCCATTTTAGCTTGGTCAGCTCCATCTTGACCTAGAGTTCACCCCAGAGTTTAAAAAAAAAAAAAGGCATGGCATAGATAAATCAATCCTTTATTAGTAGAGCGATTTAACTTCTGTCAAAAAGCATACAGTTAAATGCTTTATGAGAACAGAAGGTCCAAACCAGGTAAAACAGTAGAACAAAAAGTCCAGAGCAGGTGAATACATATAATTCATTTTATTTATTTCTGTATGTGTATGAATGAATGTACTGTCTGCATGCAAGTCTGTGCACCCATGTTGTGCAACGCCACGGAGTTCAGAAGAGGGTCTCAGATTCCCCTGGAACTGGAGTTCTCCTGGAATTGGAGCTTCAGATGGTTCTCGGCCACCATGTGGGTGCTGGGGATCGAACCCGGGTCCTCTGTAAGAGCGGTCAGCGCTCTTAACTGCTAGGCCATCTCTCCAGCCCCGTGAATACATATAATAAGAAACTGATTGATCTGTAACCAAGACCCCATCAATCAGAGGAGGAGTCACCATGACCGTGATGGAAACCCGCTAACTGGGAATAAAAGCTAAAGGAAATTGGGTCTCAAGGCTGCTGCCCTCCAGTCCCATGGGAGTGTACTCAGCCTGATGCATCATCTGTTCTATCTATTCTGTCTGAGTTGTTGGTTGTTGTGGCTTGTTTTCTGCTTGCTTGTAACTAACCCTCGATTAAACATATCTACAACTGTTTGTGGGCCCCCCCCCCGGCATCTTTCTTACATGAGTGTGGCAGATTGAGCCTAACGACTCCTCCAGGGTAAGAGCCAAGACCTGCAGAGGTGCTTGCTGATGGTGGAAGAAATACAGAATGGGTAGTAGAAGAACGTAGTCATAAATATCAGCTGCAGCCATGGGGATCAGTTGTAGAAACATGGATTGTAATAGAACTTTTGTCCTATTTGGTTAAGAATGTGCTTGTTCATATATATATATATATATGAACATTGCTTAATATATATATATATATATATATATATATATATATATATACATATATTTAGCAGATACTTGTGTTGTTCCCTTTTGAATGTATAACTGAGATAAGTGTTAAGTGTTGTCATATTTAGGTTATTAGATACTGAAGAACTAAGTGTTCCTCAAGGACAGTACCACCTACTTTAAGATATAATGCTTTGCGATTGCACATAGAACACTTATAACATTTTAGGTGGAATTATGACCTCACCATTGTTTACATTTGACATTTGAGCATAACATAAGGAGAGGCTATTTATTGGGTGTCAAGTTGACAAGGGGTGGACTTGTGATGGTTAATCCTGGGTGTCAACTTGACTGGACTGGGGATGAACAAATATGAGAAAGAGATCTTCAGATTGGACTACCTCATGCCGGATGGCCCACCCTAAATGTGGGCATTACCTTCTGCCAGTAGGCAGCATAAAAGGCTGTGGCAGAGAGAGCTGGTCCCTTTTCCCTGCAACTTGCCTCTATCTCACTGGTGAGTTTCTCTTGCTGCTTTGGATCCCAGCGTGTACTGAGACCAGCAGATCTCCTGGAATCCATTGGGCCTTTAGCACCAGATTGGGACTACTAAAACATCCAGCCTTGTGGACTGAGCAGTTCCCTGGATTCTCAGCCTCTCCAGTGTGATGCAGCTATTGTTGGACTCCTTGAACTCTATCCCATGAGCAAATAAATAAATCTGTATATAGCTATATATTCGTTTTATTGATTCTGTTTCTTTAGAGAACCTTAAAACAAAGACAATAAAAATGAATGAATGATCACTGAAGACAAAGGGGCTAAGGTCAGGCAGAAGACAGAGTATAAGAACTCAGGTAAGAGTGCCAAAAGCTCCACATCTCAAGCAAACGTAGATATCCACATAAAGTGGCATTTAGACACCTACACACAGGACAGGAAAAGGGCATCTATGCATCTTACTAGAGTAAATTATTAAAAATAGCTGAAAAAGAAAACTGTAAAAGCTTCATGAGAAAAAGCAAGAGTCCCTTCCAAAGACAGCAGCAGAGCATCAGTTTTCCTCAAAGAATTCTCAAGGCCAGTGGGCACAGAATGATTTATGTAAGACTTGTAAAACAACTGCTAAACCAGATCACTGCATACAGCCATGCTGTCCTTTAGAATAAAAGACCAGATAAAGCCTTCCTAAGATATGCCTAAATTAAAGGAATTTACAACTGCTAAGCCAGCATCATAGAAACACTTAGAGAAATCCTAGACATACCAGTACCAAGATAAAAATCTATGAGAGTACCATGGCTCCACCTGTAGGAGGGCATACAATCCAAGGAGACTTGGCAAAAATAAAATGTACTTAATTTAGTCAACCATCAGTCTTCCAAGTTGAAGAAGGGAACAATGATGAACAGATGAGTGAAAACAGAACAAACAGTAAAATGATAGGCACACTTAAATACTTTTGATAATAATCCTGGACATAGGTGATCTTAATATTCTTTTTAAATATTTTCCTTTTTCTATTTACTTTGAGTCTTCCTAGTAGCCTCAGATGGATGCAAATACACTATGAAGATCAGGCTGGCCTCAGTCTGTCTCTCCCTTCTGAGAGCTGGGACCAAAAACATATGACACCATACCCAGCTAGATTTCATTTTATTTTTAATTATATGTTTATGTTTACAACTATTTGTCTGTATATGGGTATAAGCACTTGAGTATGGTTCTCTCCAGAGGCCAGAAGAGGTTTGTAGATATCCCGAAGCTGGAGGTAAAGGTTTTAGGAAGCACCTGACATGGGTACTAGGAAATGAATTTAAGTCCTTGCAAGATGAAGGCATGTCCTTATCTGCTAAGGCATTTCTCTAGCCCACTATATTTTATTTTTTATTTCTATGTTTCTGCATGTGTGTGTCTATGTGACAGTGTGTAGTTATCTCCACATGGTTGTGGTGTCCACGGAGGCAGCTAAATCTTGAGTCCCTTATTCCTAGATTATTTTTATTTTAATTTCATTATTTTTGAAATCTTGAGTGCGTGAGTGTGTGTGTGTGTGTGTGTGTGTGTGTGTGTGTGTGTGTGTGGCCAGCTGGCTGGCTGGCTGGCTGGCTGTGTCTATGTGCCTGGGTGTATCTGTGTGCGTATGTTGACATGAGTGCAGGTGCCCACAGAAAACAGAGTCACTGGGTTCCCTGGGAGCTGGTGTTGCAGAAGGTTGTGAGCTGCCCTAAATGGTCACAGAGAATTGAACTTGGGTCCTGGGGAAGAGAAGTATGAGACATCTCTCTAGGCCCCTTAATACTATTAAAATATACATTGTTTGCTTATATTTTTTTAAATGACCCAACAGTTTGATGCCTACAAGAAACTCACCTCAGCAGAAAAGACAAATGTATATACAGATTTAAAAAGACAAGAGAGCAAAGGATCTACAAACAGTGGAATCCAAAATCCAGCAGACAGCTTAACCCATATCCACTGTGACAGACCTTGAGCGAATTCATTCAGAAGAGAAGTTGTCCTTTCATTTTAATAATATTTCATCAAGGAGCTGTGAGACATGGGGCATGTGACACACATTCCTAGTCAGCACATTTGCCTACCCATGCTTTTCAGGACACTACCAGCCCAGGGCCCCATTAACAGACTAAAATCGACAAAGAAAATAGGATGTGTGGAAACAATAGAGTGTGAAAGTGTAAAGAAGAAAACAGATTTCTCATTTGGAGTAAAATGGGTTGATGTGATCATAATCATATTATGCAAAATGATGTGGGGAAAATAAAAGAGAGATGGAATAAAAATAGACTTTTAAGTAAGGTGAAACTGACTGACAAGATGGAAGGATAGGCCTGGGAAGCAAGCCAGTGGAGCTGGAGATCAATGTAACCATGATGTGTGCCTCTGTGTGTGTGTGTGTGTGTGTGTGTGTGTGTGTGTGTGTGTGTAGAAACCCACAAACCTGTACAGTTAACTAAACCCAAGAGTTGGAACACTGCTGAAAGGAAATGAGGCCTCCGATCAACAGCCAGAGCCAACTTCTCAGCAAGATGACTGAAAGTCCTGGGCAAAGCTCTGCTCTCACCTAGGTCAGCAGCCAGGTGACTGAAGACCCGTCTGCCTCTAGCTGTAATTCATTAGAAATCTTTGTCAAAAAATCCCACATCCTTACACTCCTTGGATAATATGCTACAGCAGCTAACTAATGTTTGGTCTTGCTTTATAAAAGAAGGGGATCCGTATATTCAAATTTCCTTTACTTTTAGCGGGATTTTTCTGTACACATGTGTCTTTAGATTGGAATTAGTCCCACATGTCATTCTCAAGTAGTTTAATGAATGCAAGTATCAATCTGTGGTTTAAAAGATAACATTTGTGAACACGTTCTCTTCAGTAATAAAAAAGAAAACATGACAGTCATACTAAATGAGGACTTCATTGTTGTTACCTCTTTGCATAAGGTAACAACAAAGTTGTTATAAAGGTAACAACTTTTCTGCCTGCACTTTCACACTGAGGCTTCAACTACCTTTTTAAACTACTATAGTGATTCTCCTACTCTGAGTTAAAATATATATTACAGCTTAATACCATTTAGAAAGCATCATTTATAACATCTCCAAAATGTGTTTTTCCAATATTAATATGTACCACTCCTTATCAAACACTTGTTTCATAATCATGTTTGCTCTTCTTTAGTGACAGGACCCAGATGTTTGCTAAGGCAGACCTAGAGCTTTATGTATAATACAAATACTAAAGCCATTTTGTGCATTCTATCACCAGATCACTACCCTTTTTCAGTAACTCCTACATAGACAAGGATGATGAAACTGAGTCTAGGTCAACTTGTGTAGGCAAATACAATCTGAATTTAGGTATGCATGGGCTAGCATTCCTACCAGCACCTCCCAGAGGCACAGTGAGAGTCATGATATGAGACCTTCCTGACTATACCCACAAATTGGGATGTGATGATGACCCTGTGAGATGAGGTCACACTGGCTATTTAATCTGTTCTTTTGAAAAAAAAAAAAAAACATCACTCTGTATTTGGATCCATACCTTACCATGCATCTGTGTGCAAAGATTTCTGTGTATGCTTTCTACATAGCCCACCATGGAACTAAATGGGATGGACAACAAATGGTGCCTAAACATGGGGCTGGAAAAAATCCTGAACAAATTCAGTATGTGAACCCCACAATCCTGCCTCTTTGCTATCAATCTTTTTCTCTCTGGTTGGTTGGATGGATGAGAGGCCAACCTAGGGACACATGGAAGCCATGGAAGTCAACAATTTCCTGGCCTATTGGGGCTAGGGCATCACCAGCTCCCCAACCACAAGTTTGCTCACAGTGCTATCACATCACATGGAGACACATAAAGAATCACCGGTTTTACTTGTCTTGAGCATGCTTCTTGGCTCTGTGCTAAAGACTTCTCTCCTGCTGTCTAGAACTAGTCTTTCCAGTTTGGGCCACAGCCATCTCCAGACTATCTCTTCGTCTGTAAATTCCCCCCAGGCTTGCTCTGGGGCTCATCTGAAAAGCCAGAGCCCAGACTCATGTGATGCAAATTTAGGCCGTGTCAGCACTAAGCTACAGTTCCCTTCTGGGGAGACATTTACTTGAAAGTTAAAAAATCCATATTAGAAACTTCTCTAACAAGTTCTAACCCTTTCAATCTGTCTTGGTATTCATCTAAAAGGATTTATATTGGTTTCAACCTGCTTCTGGATGGAATTGTGTTGCACTCTTGGCTTTTTTGTGGGTTTCTTGGGTAACTGTCTTTAAATCTCCATGACTCTTTCTACCTAAACATAATCATTTTCGTTCAGGCACAATTAAGGTGCTGGCAAATTTTGGGTCAATCAGATTTGCAAATGCGTTTTTGGCTAGCCCGGTAGCTTAAGGGGCATCACCCCTTGGCTGCATGTTAAACTCTGTGGATTACCAGTCTCTTAGGTTGGATTGAGGCTATGTAGCATGAAGGCTTATATGGGACCACCAGCCCTTAGACTGAGTTGAGCTATCAGTATTGCAGGCCTATGGAGCTACCAGCTTCACAGCCACTGGCTGCAAAATAATCAATTTTGTACCTGCTGGCTGTTGGAAGGCCATCAGCTTTTCCAGGAAACCCATGAACCAGCAGTTCTCATCACCAACACAGTGCATCAACATCCCACCTTACCAACAGCTGGCACCTAACAAAAAGCACTAAGGAGTCACCAGATCTTGGGCTATGTATCTTGATAATTTTAAGCTATGGCCACTTAAAAGCTGTCTTAAATATTGTATACAAAAATCTGTTGACTTAAATTCCATCTCAACATGTCAGATTAAGATGCAATATTTTCCTAAACCCCTGGTACCCTAAACATTTTTAAGTAAAAATATGTGCACATGCTGGGCATGGTGGTGTACAACTTTAAACCTAGCACTCAGGAGACAGAGGCAGGTGTATCTTTGTAAATTCAAGGCCAGCCTGATCTACAGAGTGAGTTCCAGGACAGCTGGAGTTACAGGGAGACTCTGTCTTGAAAAGACCAAAAAAAATGTGCATAATTAATTAACTAATTGATTAATTTTAAAGTCCTAGGCATTAAAATTAATTTTGGTCTTTCAAGTGTGTTTTGCCTTGAAAGCTTTACTCAAAAACAACTTTAAAGTACTTAAAAATGTTTCTTGGAGAAAGGAAAACAGTTTTTATTCACAGACTCCCTGAGGACATGTGGTTTGTACTTTGGCGCCACCTACCTGCCTTCTATGTGCACACCAGCTGTTCAACAGCACATAGCTTCATAGTAACCATTTATCTTCTTAAATCATATTTCGATTTACTTTGAATTGACTTTTAGAATTAACTTAAAATAACAATCTTTTAATTTCAGCACTCTGGAGGTAGAGACAACTGTATTTCTATGGGAGTTTTCAGGCCACGTGGGTCTGACAAAATGCATTGTCTCTGATAAATTGTTAGGAAAAATTCTCATTGACAATATAAATTAAAACCTTGATTCAATTTAAATGAAAAGTTTAAAAAAAAAACTGGTCAAGAAAATGATTTCTTCCCCAAAGGTATCTTAAAAACTGTGTGCATGTGTGTGAATATATTTTTGTATTTTAATCTCTTATAACTTTCAATGTTTTGCCTATTAAAGAATCAACTGTAAACAAGGATAAATTTAACTCATAAAAACTATTTGCTTTATATCTTTTTGTATTTAAAGTTTTTAATTGGTTTTATATAAAATTTTAGAATATATTTACATACTTTTAAAATTCATTAAAGGCTAACTCTGTTAATATAATCAAATAGCTAACAGATAAATTGATTTCAATAAAGCTTATAGTAGTTTGCCTATATTTTATTTGTCGTTATTTAAGGGAAACTGGTAAAATTACAAATGTGTAATGATAATTAAATATTTTACTGGGTATATACTGCCACTTACTGGTTACGCTTCTTCGACACTTCAAAGATTACAACAGAATGTTAGAGCATAAAGAGTTTTTGGTCTTTAAGGATATAAGTTAATTTCAAAAAAATACTTCTATTCCAAATGCAACTGTAAAACATATTCAAATGTATTTTATATGTACAACATTTAACCACTAGTTAAAACATCTTTAAAACAAAGTTTCCTAACAAGCCAAGATAAAGCATCTCCGAAGTTTTAAAGAAAATTTGTCATTTGAAACCTGCTTTGTGAAGTTTGTAGTTTAAAATAAGGTGTTTAAAAGGACTGTTCCATTTTCATTTACAGAGGTACATTAGCAAATATTTATATAGAAATATAAAACAGTCAATACACGTAATAAAGCTATAGTGGGGTTTGTTACATAGGTAAAAGATAAAATTGTATAAATAAGCTTTGCTTCTCTTAGTTTATAGTTCAATCAAGTAGTTTAAAAAAACAAAGTATGGGGCTGGAGAGATGGCCTAGCAGTTAAGAGCGCTGACCACTCTTACAGAGGACCTGGGTTTGATCCCCAGCACCCACATGGTGGCCGAGAACTGTCTGAAACTCCAATTCCAGGAGAACTCCAGTTCCAGGGGAGTCCAACACCCTTTTCTGACCTCCACGGCATTGCATGACACAGGTGCAGAAACTTGCATGCAGGTAGCTCATTCATACACATAAAGAATTAAATAAAAAAATGTATGTCTACACAAGGTTTGTTTAGCAGGTGTTCAATTTTTGCCCAAACTTTGTCTAAATATTATATGTGGTTTTTAAGAGCTTAGTAAAAATTAAAATGCCTATATTAAATAAAATTGGTTAATTTTATTAAGAGAGTCTGAGGACTCTTTATTGCTTCTGGGTCATGGGGCTCAGGAACGCTTAGTGGGGCAAGTCCATTTCCTCTTCACCACCATGGGTTTCTGGCTGCACAGGATATCACTGACTCTGCAGATGCTAGCATGTGCAGATCTGGATGGTACTTGTTCTTGCAGATCATATGGCTGATGCTGCTGAGGGTGGCTTGAGTGTTCTTATTGATGGTAGTCCTCATATGGGGTTTTGCTGCACAGATATCCTCTTCATGACCACCACTACCCCTTCGCCCTTGGCCACGAGCTGCATTTCCACTGTCTTACAGTGAATCAGCCCATTATAGTGGAAGGAGTTTCAGGCCTTCAGATTATTGGGCTCAGTACTGTATGTCTGTTTGTTCCTCTTGATCAGGAAGCTGGAGCAGTTCCACATGACCCTCCATTGTAGATGTGCAGGCAGGGCAACTCCTCTTGCTACAGTAGCTGTAGATGGAAAATGGAAAAAGACAAGTGGGGGGTGGGGGAGGATGACACCTTAAATGTTTTAATATAAAGTTAATAATACACTTAAACTAATTGGGCATACAAATTATTATTATTATTTGTTTTACTCCTAGTTTATACTAGATTTTCAGTGACAACTTTGGGTTTACTGTATGCAAGTGTTTTCTATAGGTTTTGTATTATATGATATTACCTGTTACATTTATTTTGCCTACAAGATATACAGTCCAATATAAGACCATTTAAATGGAGTTAGTGGACATTTATAACTTGGTACCTGTCTATGCTTATTTAATACAAACTGCTTTTTAAAATAAATTATAAGGGCTGGAGAGATGGCCTAGTGGTTAAGAGCGCCGACTGCTCTTACAGAGGACCCGGGTTCAATCCCCAGCACCCACATGGCGGCCAAGAGCCGTCTGAAACTCCAATTCCAGGAGAACTCCAGCTCCAGGGGAATCTGAGACCCTCTTCTGACCTCCGCGGCATTGCACGACATGGGTGCACAGACCTGCATGCAGACAGTACATTGATACACATACAGAAATAAATTTTTAAAAAAATTTAGAAAAAATAAAATAAAATATAAATCAAAATATAAAAGTGTAAGAAAAAAACTGTCCTATTCATGGTGCTAATACAAAAATGGGAAGGATAGATAAAATGGCACCCTCCAGGATACAGTTAAATAGCGAACTCTCTACTCTAAATCGTTTTGTCAATTTTTCAATTTTAAAATGGAAATTAACAATGCTAATCCTCTACTAAATAGAGGAATAGGGTTTGCTTGTATGTTCCCGCAGATACAGGCACCAACTTTGGTGCCTGTGACGTGTTTATCCTTGGACTATGGAAATGGACCAGAGGCCACCAGCAAAGTTATTGGTCAAAAAAGAATGGAAGAAGTCTGAGAAAAGACCACTTCACAGGGAACCAACACACAGGGTGACACATAGGTGTTCCTGCTGGAAATTCTCTGGGTTGAGAGTCAATTATGAGAGTGGCTCTTTATGGAACATGGTTGACTGCTTCCTTTGACTAACAGGCATGAATTCTGTTAAAGGGATATCCTTTATTCCTAAAAATTAATTAACGAGAGTAGTACCAAGGTCAGGTTCTCTGATAGTGAGACTCTAAAAGAGAATGACTACAGTTGCCAAAGAATTAGCTAAATTGATGCCCTTCATTTGTGCTTTGGTACAAAAATTAATACAACTTGATAGAAATTTCCCATGCTATCTTTGATCTGGTTTACGTTTAATACCTAATACTAACATCTGAGTGCTTTACAGAGGTGAAACCAGTTGGAGATATACATCGAACACCTGAAGGAACAATGGTAAAAAGCAAATTCAGTAAGGAGGGGTAAGAGGTGAGGTATAACTGGAAGATCTTCAAAAGCTTAATGGTTAAGTTAAACATATTAGTGAAGGAGGACTTTGATACCAGTAGGGGAGTTGATTCATCTATACATCTAACAGGTATGATGGCATGGACATTTGTGCCTGTCCCTTTTGATAATTACCCTACTTCTAGATATTGTTTTATAGTTCGGTGAGACATATGGATGAATAAAAGCTTATGATACCAGTTATGGACTACTTTTAACAAGGGCCTGTTGGCTATTGGGCCCTAAAAGCCCCCCCAACAAAGGCTATTTGCCTATAAGGCTGGGGTACACACAAAAAAGTGTTAAGTCCCTACTGTTGAAGAAATGGTGTTAGCAAGAAAAGGATGTTTAGAGACCTTGCCTTGCAAAGAAACAGTTGGCCTTCATGATGTCAGAGAGTGTTACATAGACCACTGAAAGAAAATGGTCTCCTGATTCAAGCAAGACTCATCAGCTACATCTCACTTGCCTGGAGATTTGTGCACCCCAAAATTTAATCGGCTATGGCTCACTCCTTGGGGGAGGGTGTAGCATGTAGCTGATACCATAAGCTTGCACACTCTAGTGACATAGATTGTATACTTGAAACTAGTGTATATTATTTTACTTTTCAGACTTTATATCAAAGGACTAAGATATTTTATTCTTGAAGTATAATTTAAGTAGCCTTCATTTGTTTATCTACTAAAATGTGTCTATGATAAACTGTATTGTTTCACAAAAGACATGTCTAGAAAAGACACTTTAATATGGAGGATGGTGGTATTTTCTAAACATTTATGCCTATGTCCACAACATGACTTGTGTTGATAGTGTCTAAGTGCCTGTACTTCTTGTCACTTGTGTTTTATTAGTAGACTTAAGAAAAGTACCTCTGGATGAGCTGCCATCCCATTGGAAGAAAAGTCTGAACAGACCTGAGATTCCAATGTGTCTCTTCAAAGAAAAATTTCTCACCCTCCTCTACCCCTTTCCCCAAAGCCTAGTGACCACTTGCAGAAGAGGGGATGTGTCAAAGTTTAAGGGCTGAAGAAATGGGGGTAAACCATGAGATCACAGCAAATATTGATTGAACTTCATTTGGTCAGCATAATTATAACTTTCCATCTGGATTTGAGTCTTTGGGGTACAAAAATATTCCTTATCTGTAAAATCAAAATCCGACATAGATTTTTGCTAATTGGGTGTGTGTAAATCTTGCTTGTATTTACTTGTTGGTTCTCTGTATATTAAGTTATTATTTGGGCATAAATTGGTCTTGGTACTTTTACAGAGCTCTCATGGGATTTGGGCCAGACAAAGATGGTTGACCACTATTTCTATAATACTATCTGAGCTTGTGGAAGCTAATCCAAAAGGGGGAGATGTAGATGAATATAATCTGATTTTAGGTATGCATGGGTTAGCATTCCTACCAGCACCTCCCAGAGGCACAACTGAGAGTTGAGACCTGCCTGGCTATGCCCACAAATTGGGATGTGATGCCACAAATGTCTGGGATTAGACCCTGGGAGGTGAAGTCACACTGCCTACGTAATCCATTTTTTTTAATAAAGCACCACTCTATTTGGATCCATACCTTACCATGCACCTGTGTGCTGTGCTTTCTTGTGTGTGCTTTCTACATAGCCCACCATGGCAATAAATGGGACGGACAGCAAAATTGGGGCAAAAGGGGGTCAACTACCAAAGACAGGCAGTGAGAGCCATTCTTATAGGCAGGATTCATGCAGTTCTGGATCCTCCTTGCCTTTTCCATTGAGCACTTACCACCCTAAAATCAGAAAAAAATTGAAACAATCAGATAACAATGAAAAACAACTCTACATCTCTTTTATGGGTGTGGGTGTGTAAACACACTTTAAGTTCAAGTTTGATCTAAGTAAAAGAAACTTAGAGGAGGAAAGGGTTTAGATGCCTTATATTACAGGTTAGAGTCCATCACTGAGCCAAGTAAGGGCAGTAAATCAAGAAGGAAATGAAGGTGAAACCATACAAAAATAGTCCTTTTTGGCTTGTTCACTGGCTTGTGCTCAGTTAGCTTTCTTATGCAGCCCAGGGCCACCTGCCTAAACAATGCATCTTCCACAAGGGACTGAAGGCACTGGGCCCTCCTACATCAATCACAAGACAATCTTCCCCAAGACATATCCACAAAGCAATTTGATTGAGACAGTTCTTCAATTGTGTTTCCCTCCTCTCAGCTAACTATAGGTTATGTCAAGTAGACAATAAGAGAGAGAGAGAGAGAGAGAGAGAGAGAGAGAGAGAGAGTCAGAGAGATACTATTACTCTGCTTCTAAAATGGGACATATAGGAAACACAGTTTTTAATTATTTCCCTCTATACTCACTGTTCTATTCTGGAGAGCAGAGCTCAGTAACAGAAAGCATAAGATAGATTTCAAGGTGAAATAAAATTGTAGACAGAAACGTCTGTTCCCAAAATGAAAAGTGTTCATCCCCAATGTTACTGCATTCATTGGTTGATAGAACCATTGAAAAGCTATGGCTAACTAGTGGCCCTAATGTTCTGACTAATAGAATCCTTGCACAGGGGATAAGTTATAAGAGGACCAGCTGACAGCACAGCTGACTACCAGCAAATGAAGGAGGGCTCAGAAGGGACAAACCCAGAGGGATACGCATGTTTGAATGCCAGCCTCCAAACTACAAAAAATACATTTCTTTGCTTATTAAACCAAATTTGAAGTATGCTTTTGTAATCATCTTAGAAAATTAATACACAGCCCATGATTGAGAGCTTACCATGCCAGAGAGAAGCTGGATCCTGAAGTCTGAGATATGTGGAGGACTTGGGTCATTCTTGACAATACAGGGTGAGGCTTGAGAAATACTTATTGTGGTAGAATATTTTCATGAATAGGAAAGATTACTCTTTAATATTTGATTGTACATGGCAAGAAGGAATTTTAGAAGCTAACAGTTAAATGTTAAATTTTAAATTCCTTTATGCCAAAGAGTAGCAAAAATACAAATCAGTGGACAGTGCTTTGTTTTCCTTTCCTTAAAAAGTATTAGTGCATGGGCCAATGAAATGTTTCATTGAATGAACGGGGTTATCACAAAGCCTGACAATCCCAGTGTGCTCCCTTGGACCCATGTATTGGAAGCATAAAACCAACATCTGAAGGCTGTTATTTGACCTCCACTCATGCCCTCCAACCTCATATCACCCCACATACAATAAATAAATGTAATTTAAAAATCTTAGGACTTACTATATTCTCAATAAAATATTTTCAAACTATGGAGTAGAAGTTTAGCTTAATTCTCAAGTACTTAACTACTGTACACAAATCTGTGGTTTTGATTCTCAGCACCAGAAATAAAATTGTGCAATGTTGCACTATTGAAAACCCAATATTCTTCCTGAAGTGAAACAGGAAGATCGGAAATTCAAGGTCACCCTCTGTTACACAGCCAGGTGGAGACAGCCTGGGCTACAGGAGAGCCTTTCTCAACATTACCTCCCATAAAATTTAATATTTTGAGTCTATTTTGTTAGTGACAAAAAATATCAACTAATGATAATTTATCATATTTAGTTTGAACAAGAGGAAAAGAATAGTTGGGCATAAAACGATGTTAAATGAAGCCAATTCTAATGAAGTAAATTGCTTTATGTACTTTACATTACAGTTCTAATTCCTATATAAAATACATGTGTTTGTTAGTTATGCTTATCATATTCAAACACATATTTAAATGATGCATTAAAGAAGAGAATAGACAATCTGTGATGAAAAGGGAAATATCACAACAGATAATGAAAAGATCCAGACAATCATACGGAATTATTTTAAAAACCTATACTCTACCAAGTTTGAAAACCTAGAAGAAATGGATGAATATCTGAAATCTTGGGAATCACCAAAGCTCAACCAAGAAGAGATCGACAGCTTAAACAGACCAATA